>JARJLU010017729.1:0-42380 GCA_030272975.1 Sparidentex hasta | reverse complement strand
GGCCTGCAACGGGTTTGGGTTTATTTTCTGGTGTGTTGTGTGTGAATGTGTGTGGGCCCACCGGTACAACAAAAGGTATTTTTGAAAAGGGAAAGAAGTGTTTTATTTTCTTATTTGAGGTATTCATTTTTATTATACAAGGGTACAAAGTGAAAGAGCTGTGAACTTTGTCTATAACTTGTCTCTTTATTCCCTAATAACATATTTTTCTATTTTACTTTTTTTTGTCAATTGTGTAAATAAATACCGGTGAGAGTTTTATATTTAAAGTACAATTGTGGGGGTCATTATTAAAATAGCATTATTAAAATAGTATTCATTATTAAACTAAGATTCATTATTAAAGTAATATTTAGTTGTATTTTCCTACAACAAGCCCAGGCCCAGTCTCATTGTATTAACCATTCTAGCTTTTCTTTTAACTACATGGGACCTGGGTTACATACATATTCTAGATTTTTTATTGTGTATATTTTTTAAACTGTATGTATTTACATCCCTATAAGAGCTAACTACTATGTTTTACAATAATTTTATACAAATTATACAACAACACTCTGAACACTGAAGTTTTTTTTTTTTCCTTTACGGCCCTCTTTGACAATCATCATGGTAATTGATTCTGGCTCCTACAAAACTAGAATGGCACTCGGTAGAGTGCATACCTCTGCCAATGCCCAACACTGGTTTTTCCACGCACACTAGATACCAGCCACCTAAAAAGCCTGAGTTGTTTCATCAAGATCCATACATTATTCCGCGAGAATTCAACAAATATCTGGAAAAAACGCCTTATCTCACAATGCCAAGAAAGTGAAAAAAACTTCTCATCCCTTTTCCCTTATCTATAACAAAAGATCTGTGCCGATCCTCCATCCAAGTTTCGTGGAAATCCTTTCAGTAGTTTTTGTATAATTCTGCCAACAAACCAACCAACCAGCAGACGGACATGGGTGAAAACATAATCTCCTTTGCAGAGGTAATTATGACTAAAAACCCAGAAGATGACGAATGATGGATTCTCGTAACTATTCTCATGATCTACAGCCATCAGTATCAGTTGGCATTGCTATGTACAGAATGCCATTTTTCATCAGTGTGAATTATCACATATTGTCTCCCTAAAAGGTTCTATATTATCTGGCTATTTTACCAGCCAGTCTTTACATTTGCTTGTTTCAAGTATGGTGTTGGGTAGTGGATCTGAAAACTGCAGTGTAAAGGGTTAGAGCTGAGGGGAAGCTATCATTTGGATGGTTATTTTTTGGGTTATTTAATGTGAGATTCCTTTCATGTTACAGACTTTAAAGGGATATTACGGTCTAAGTTTAATCCATGTTCTAACACACCTTGACACCAAGTACGACCCCCCCGAGAGATAAAGTTTGCGGACCACTAGCTTGCGTACATTACGTACGTTACTCTGCCGTAAATGGGTCCAAGTATAAATCGCCATCAAAAAGCCACAAATAATGCTCAGAACAGCACCAAACATTAGAAACAGGGTCCCAGCACATATTTCGAGGCATCAAACATTTGATATTTTTGTCGGAAAAGATAAACAAAACTCCCGCCCGAGAAGCCTCCGTGTTGTAGGGAAGCCCTGCGAGTCGATTACCGAGTGCAGTAGAGTCCTGCAGTAATGATATTCACTGAGCTGCGGAACTCTACTGCACTCGGTAATCAACTCACAGGGCTTCCCTACAATGAGCCTGCAGCTGGGGAGGTGAGTTTTGTTTATCTTTTCCGACAAAGCCGGCAACTATATCATGTTTGATGCCTTGAAATATGTGCTGGGACCCTATTTGTAATGTTGCTGAAGTTTGGTGCTGTTCTGAGCATTATTTGTGGCTTTTTGATGGTGATTTTGTCACACCGCGGTGAGGGATGTCCTGTCTTGGGTTTTTGTGCTGTGAATTTCATGTTTTATTTTGAAAAGTAACTCTCCTCTCGTTTCAGGTCACTTGCCCTTCCCCTTGTGTCCCCGATCTGACGTCATCCCTGATCCCTGATTGTTTTCACCTGTGTTCCCCTCCCTCATGTGTATAAAGTCTTTGTCTTCCCCTGTCTGCGTCGCAGAAGTATCTCGTCGTTTGTCATGTACGGAAGCCTTTATCATAGTCTTGCCAAGTAAACCCTCGAGCTAAGTATTGTCAAGTTTTATTTTCTGCATTTGTTCTCTTTGGTTGATTGATCCTTTTTGTTCCTAACGTTTATGGTTAGAGTTTTGATTTTCAGTTTAGGATTTTCATAGCCTGTTGTTTTCCTCCGTGTGGAGCGCTTTTTGTTGAACCTTTTGTTGTTCAGAGTAGATAATTTCTATAGCCTGTGTGCTGACCTCTTCGGAGTAGTTTTTGTTTTCTAATTACATTTCATAACCAGATATTTAAGAATAGTGTAGATTCCTCCTTCGGGAGCGCGTTTCGTTTTTTTGTGTTATTTGTCTTGTTCGTCTTGTTCATTCAGTCATAAGAGATTCAAATCAGTAAAATAAAACCTGTCTATACATCATCTTTCTGCATCTGAGTCCTCTCTCCTTGTCTGAGCGTGACAGATTTACACTTGGACCCATTTACAGCAGTGTATTGTTGTTGTGAGGTCGTTTCTGAGGATGCTAAAACTATGTAAGCTAGCGGTCTGCAAACTTTATCTCTCAAGGGGAGGTCGTATTCGGTGTCAAGATGTGTCAGACCATGGATTAAACTTATACCGGAATATCCCTTTAATTTGATCCATTTTAGATTTAAAAAAAAGTTGACTGGTGTAGCTTTAATGGACTTGAAATAGACACTGTGTTGCTGTGACATGTAGGAAAACAGCAAATATCAAACTAAGATTCCTCAATTTTAAGTGACAGAGATTCAGAAACAATTACACCACATGAGATAGTAGAATGTCCGCGCTGATGCTGAAGCATTGCCTACCTTAGGTTCTGGTGGAAACAGCGCCCTGCTGAGGCGGTACATGTTCCCCAGGTTCATCTGGATGCTGGTGTTGGTGAAGCGCAGCTCATGGAAGCTGGTGGAGTTGTCGCGGGGACAGATGTCACTCTCTCCAGAGAAGGGTGATATGGTGATGGTATTTTTGAGTTCCGATTGTGGCAGGTTGTCACTAATCCCGCCATCCACATAACGCTAAATACACAGATAACGACATATATAATTACCTATTTTCAATTAAAATGTTGACATAGTTTTGACTTGAACCCACTGAACATGCCACTGTATGTCATCATAACCGAACAGGTCTCACTGAAACACACTGAATATTGTTCTTGGCTGCTGCATCATGATAATGGGGCCAGGCTCAAGACAAAGCTTTTTTAACACACAAACATTGTGATCACATAATAATCATTCTCTAGTGACGTGCATTAGCTTTTCATAATCAAAACACAAAACAAGAACCTGTTTTGCTGCTTACATCTCTCTAACACCAACATATTTGTATGTGTGACAACATTTTAAGAGACTTGATCGATTTCAAATGTAATGAAATGCACCAGTTCCACATCACATTTAACCTGTGGGGCGTTAGGTTATATTATGTCCTCACTTAAAGTTCTTAAAATGCCATGTGGTAAGAGTGAACCTTATTCTAATTGCAAGCCTTAAAATCTTCGTCAGCTTAGCAGAGACACTGCCAGCTGACTAAACTGATGAAACTGCAGCCTCTCTCTCTCTCTCTCTGTCTGTCTGTGGCTGTAGGCTCTTTATGTGAAAATTTCAGAACAAATATCAGTCACAGTTTATTAGAAGATAAATAACACTGTCACATATCCATGTCTGCATCTGCCTCACAAACCCAGTATCAGTTAGGCTTTAGCTACAATTTTTGTTTTTTGATGTAATAGTTTTCCTGGGGAATTTTTTGCAATGGCTTTTAAAATCTGAATCTAATCTAATCGAATTAAATCTAAACCAACGTGAATTTAAACTTCCTGGAAACTATTTCCTTATCTGTGTAACTTATGTATGGTATTGATTTGTAATTAAAGAATTAAAAGAAAGCCAATGTCTACACAGGCTCCTTTTTCAGCATGAAATGACATAATCCTTTCGAAGAACTTTCTAAGACCTCCCTGATATAAGAGAAAACGTGTATCAAACAGTGATACCACACACTCATGCACGAGTTAATGAGTCACACAGGGCTCTGAGCCAGCAGTGGTTGAAGCAGCAGAAAGAACACAATGTACAGAATCCATAGATAATGTGTGCAGACAGACTATGTGCATGTATACCTGTATGTTTATGTGACATGTTAACAGTTCAGTTACAGTCTAAAATCCAGGGTTTTGCATATCAATCGCAACTGGGCTACCTGCTGGACAATGTGTCTTAAAGTACTGATGCACTTGTCCCAATCCCTGCAGTACTATTTCCGCTAACAAAGTGGCTCCACTAATTCCCCTAGTTTCATTTACTATAATTTCTTCACAAAGCCTCCTGTTATTTATTTAAAAAGCTTTCATTATAACAAAGCATAAACGTTGTATGTTCTTCAGCAGTAACTAAACATGACTCCTGAAGCCACTGAAAGTAGGGGATAACTGCAAAAAATGTGTTAATGTTAATTTTCTGTGTATATACTTGGGGTGTAAAAAATTAATCAATATGAATCAGAAATTGGTTTTAAAGTTGAAGACACGACTATGCCAATGAGCAGACCTCTGGATTGATCTAAATGTACTGTCAACTGGTCGATGGCCTGATTTAGTTAGAAATTATAAAATCGTTCAGTGAAGCTATTATGCTGCTACTTCCTCACAGCGTTTGCAAACTCTTGTAGAAAGTTCGAAGGTCAGCGGGAGACTTTTGCAAGATGCGCCACAGAAACCTTAGCGTAGCATTGCCCATATGAATCAAATCATATTGAATAGTTTAAAAATAAAAAGAACTGTATTTCAATTATTTCGTAGCCCATGTATCTAGATGCATATCAAATTGCCTTATAAGGGAGCAATGTAAACCACTACTATATATAATATATATTCTAAAAGACCATCAGGCAAAAAAATATGTTTGCTTTCATCCGAATTCTTTAACTCACAGTTCAACTGCTTTTTGTCAATACCCTTATTTGCACTTTCATTATGTGGTATATCAGTTGACCTTTGTTTTTTGTTATGACTACATAACGTCATCTGAATCCAATCTGAATAACTTAGTTATGATCGTGTTTGTATGACCTGGCAACAGAGGGTGGGAAACAGGCCTGATAAGTGCTGCCTGTTCAAAGTGGGACCAACAAGGCTGTCAATCTGAATAAGATCATTGTCAAAGTCCAATGGGAGCTGATAAGTTAAATTGAAGGCAGCCTTGGTATGAGAAAGTAGTATCTGTAGTTAAAATGATTACCACAGTTCTTCTTCTTATTGTGCAAATGTCTGATCGTGATCACTTCAGAACCACTAGTACTTTGAATTACAGACCATGATCTCCATTAATACAACACTTCCACTGTCTTACTCATTAGGATTTCCTGTTTCCTGATTTCCTGGTTCTACATTTTTCTGAAACAAGCGTGTGAGTGAATTCCATTCTTCTTCTTTTTTAAACTTTCCATTTCGTGACAAGCTCCCCAAAGAATGGCTTAAATCACAAGCGTGCATTCCAGAAGCATAAACCTAAGCTAAACCTTAATGAGAAGAAAGTCAACCAGATACCTACCACTCCTCTGAAGGATGGAGGAATCAGCCCGCAGTAGATGGGAATGAAACAACTACAGACCAGCGCCTGTGGACAGAGTGCAGGTTTACACCAGAGGAAATCTGTTTCCTGTCGAGGCCCTAAAGGCTTCTCAAAGTTGAACAGGTAACCATGTCACCACCATCCCGTACCTGGATGAGCTCCTCTTTGGAGGTGAACTCTGACACCAGCACGTTCTCCCCATCAGACACTCTGGTTAGCGAGACACACAGCCGCCCCGAGGCCAGAACATGTGCGTCAGAGGCCAGTTCACGATTCAGTCCAGTCTTTATCACCTTGACCAAGTTGAAGGATGGATGAAGGGGGCCCAGGTTTCTCTTCCTGGCCTCTTTCGCCACCTCTATGACATCTTCACAGCATTTGGCTAAAATAAGAAGGAAAGGGGAGGAGGTTAGACTCATGCAAACATGGAACTTTGTGCAGTGAAGAAACCTTGTGACCGATGCGCCACAAAAAACTAAAAAAAAACACTTCTACAAGTGTGAACCTGCATCTGAATCAATAGTCAATAAAGCTACTAGGAGTCAGCGACCAACAGTGACCTTTGCAAGCGCTCTTCTGAGCCCATGCTGATGTCACTGCAGCTTTTCAGTGGTCAGGTAGCATAGGTTGGTCTGCAGTCTCACAGCTCACATGTCAACCCTGCTGACTGCTTATTGGTGGAAGGATATGTTTGTATGTATATTCGGTAACACTTTTTTAAGTTAATAAGTCTTACATTTTTAACAAATATTTAATTAACAGTTATCTAATATGCTTTACAAACCATTTAATTAGCAATTGTTATGGTTTATGAACATCAGTTGCAAACCCTTTATACAGCATTTAATTATTATAAAATAACCGTTAACTAAAGTTAATGTAACTATGAGTCGCCATTTCTTATACTTCATCATACATTTTCACCATTTAGTTAACTGGATTAATCTATATCAAATTAATATCGTATACACATGTACATGCATATATAGCCTATTTATTCAAATTTAACATTACAAGTGTTTGAATTTGTATTTGAAAGCCGTGTTGATGACATTCAGATAGAAAAAGGTTTTTCAACGCACTTTATGTAAAATATATAATGAAATATATACATAATATATAAAACAGTATCCAGTTATAACAGAACTATAAACAAACTGGACCCCCATCTCGCAAAAAAACAAAAACCCATAAATCATAACGTCTAACAGTAATAATAATAACAACTATAATGACGGATTTCCGGTGTCCTCCAAGGAGCAAAAACAAAGCCACAGCGGTATGTCTTACTTATGGACGCCTGACTGGCGAGCACCGAGGCGGTCAGAGCACCGGCAGAAGCCCCGTACAGCCTGGTGGCCCGTTTGACGAGGTATGGCGCTTTCTCCAGCAGACAGCTGGCAACTCCGATGTGGTAAATCCCCAGGAACCCGCACCCCGCGAATGACAGGTTCCAGCCTCCGTTTAGGTCGAACATGGCGGGTTATTCCCCGCCTGGGGAGCCCTAACAGCAGACAGAGTGCGCGGCGGCTGAAGGGGAAAGCCACTCCGCGGAGTGAAGCACGAAACAAACTGGACCCTCAGTTAGTTACGGGTTCAGTACAGCTGCTTGTATCGAGCTGGGTCTGAAAGGGAAGTGCAAGAGGACGTCTGCTGATGACACCTTCAGGTGCTGTCAGAACTATCAGCACCCTTACATGAGCGGGGCAACAGTCCGTCTATCGGGAAGTGCATTCTCACGAAAAGCTATGAGATTGTATAGAGTATTTTAAAAAGAGTTAACAAACAAGTTTCACTGCAATCATTCTCTTACGTTACATAAACATACACGTACCGTGTGTGGCTAACAGGGTTGCCTACTGTTTCATTGTCCAGAGTTACTATTATTTGACAAAGGAATTTCATGAGTTTGTTCATTGACACTTAGACTGTATAATGATAATTTGCACTGTTTCTAAGTGAGGGTGACGCCACTAGATGTGTCGCAACTGATTTAACAATTGCAGGATTTATGAGGATCCGTAAAGGCACCGTACGTAGCTGAAACATGATTGGATTAATGCACGTCTATCAAGTCCCTTTTCTACACAGCAGCCAATCAACATGGGAGAAAGACAAGCCAACAACGCGTGATGTCATGCCCTCTTTAAAAAATGAGAAAGAAAAGAAAAACACTAACGCAAGGCCAGTCAGTTATTTAAATGGATCATTAAACATCTGTATTGGTGGTAGACCACACTCTCCATTTCAGTGAGTTAGGAAAGTTGCCAAGTTTGTTGGCACAGCTCCGTCAACGGTCTGGGAAGTCCAGCTATGCCACAACAATGACCTTCAATGAAGTCTTAAAAAGATTACACTAATATCACAAAAGTTACTCACAATGAAAATAAGATATATTTGCCAATTGTCTGTTGACCTGGGGGAGGGATATTGTTAAACAGCCTATCACATTAATATAAATGAGATAAGATGAAATATCTTAATTCTGATCAACTTTTTAGTACACCATACACCGTAATAAGAGTTACTGAAATCATAGAATAGGATTGTGCATTAATGTATGCAAAACAAAAGCATAAGTACATTATAATACAATATGTTTGTTAACATTTTATCATAGTGACAGGACAAGTAACTCAAGAAGAATATCCCTAAGAATATCTATGTTTGCTGAGTGCATTGATGCTAACTGTCCTTACAGCAACATTATTCAGCCTTTTTACCCCAAAATCATTTTGAAGGTATGGTTACCCATATTATGCTAATGGTGTCTCAGTCACAGCCTCCCTGCCCCTCTTTCACTTGCTCCTGCACTGTGTAACTTCCGTGAGAGGGTAGGGCTATAGTGTTGCGTACATGTTAATTTCAAGATAAAGGTTTTCAACACATAACATTGTTATGACATAATGATTTGCGTGTGAAGTTTAAATCCAATCAAACACATTTTATTAATGTAGCCCAAAACCACAATCACACTTCCTTAGTGGGCTTTACAGTCTGTACAATGAACAACATCCTCTGTCCTATATGACAGTGGTGTTGCTTAGTCTTTCTTTAACTTAATGTGCTGGTTGAGTTATAGATGGTTCGAGGGTGAAACTTGGCTTTAATACACTTCTGCATCAGGAATTAATCAATAAAGGTATCAAACTTGTAAACTGTAAACCTCTTTATCATGATCTTATTGGATAATTTCACACAAAATGAAAATCCGGGTATAATCTATTCACCCTCATGCTGACAGAAAGTCTGGTGGAGATTTGTAGTCCACAAAACATTTCTGGAGCTTCACAGCAAAACAATGTTGCAGTATTCTTCTGAACAGCTGAAGTACGCGGGAAATGGTACTAAAGGTGGTACTAAAATTAAAAAACAAACAAACAAAAAAAAACATCAAATGACTCCATGACTCCATCAGCTGCATTTAAGTCTCAGGCAGCCCATAAATGCCAAAGCGGAAATCTTGACTGTAGCTGTGAAGATCAAAGTAACAATAACAGCATAATTTCAAGTTAGACTCCACCAATTTCTCACATTAACGTGTACTTACAGGTCTTGGGGAGTACTACTTAATATGTTAAAAAAGTAATTCAAAGCCTTTAGTTGCAGAGGAAGCTGCATGTAATCTGATAAATTGTAAATTTTATTGTGGATAATGTAGGTACCAGGTTTTTAAAAAAGGTGGAAGGACATGTGGAATAAAAAAGATGATATATCTTGTTCTGCTGTGTTGATTTTGATAATCTGGGCATATGTCCACAATCCTTCCACCAGCTTTCCCTAATGCAAACCACCGATTTTCAAATCCTGGCACGTACATAACCCACATGCAGTGGCAGTCCTCAAGGCCTGTGAACACACTTTAATATGGAGCGCTGTATATATTAAGTGTGCTGTGTTTCTGGCATTGTTATGCATTACGCTTTTAAAGTAAGCATCATACACGTTATTGATTTATAAGAGGAATGGATAAAAAATGCACATAATTAAACAAGACATGACTCAAACTTAAGCGCACTCACACACACTGTAAAAGCCCATAGGACGTACACAGACTACACTATATTATACTATTATACATGATACTGATCTAACTTTAATCTAACTGAAGGCCATAGAATATTATAGACCCATGCATGATTTATGTAGCAGCATGCTAATTGAGTTGGTTGCAATATGAAGCACTGTAACGAGACGATTATAATACAAGAATTGGATTAATCCAGCAGCCGAATGGTAGTTTGACTGGAGCGTCCTTCCTCTGCGGGAGCGCGCATCCTCGAGCCTGGCGAGAATGGTCCTGATGCTGGGACTCGTGCGCGCGCATTACATCACTTCTCTCCCGCATGATTGGCTGGAGGTCAACCGGTCCGCTTGCCATGCAGCTCCACTGCGAGCTTCAGCATCACGAAGCAAGCAGCAGCGGCGTTCCAAAACATCACCACCGCCATCACCACCATCTTCATCGTCATTACCTCTGATCACGATACCAAGCTGTTCGCGTGGCTGTGCGCGTTTTCTTGTCCTTGCGCTGGCGACTTGTTTCGAGGATGGCCGAGAGCGAGGCAGACACGCCGAGCACGCCGATTGAGTTTGAGAGCAAATACTTCGAGTTTGATGGAGTGCGGCTGCCGCCCTTCTGCAGGGGGAAGATGGAGGAGATCGCCAACTTCTCGCTCAGAAGTAGCGACATATGGATTGTCACTTACCCGAAGTCAGGTAAACGAGCCTCTGCGTCACCTTCTGCACAGCGCTGGCTATGTCTTCGCACCCTCTTGGCTGGTTTGCTGCTCTCTGCTGCAGCGGCGACTGCAGGGCTTCCCTTGTGGTTATTAAAGTTTCATCATATACATAAAGCGCAGGGCGAGTAAATATACATCCTCCGTCAGCCACAGGGCTCCTTTCGCATTGCACAGCCACTAAACTCGCATGCATTTTGCAGATCAGGCCGTGCGTTGGGCGGGTCACAGTTATCAGACTGACTCACAGCTCTGTTTATATGGCGCTTGTGCCGCAGAGCTCCATTTATGGGCTTTCTAATAAGCCATTACAATCAGCAGCCGGTGTCAGCATGGATGATCAGGTGCACACAAATGAAGTCAAGTTAAGTAAATCGGCCATGCCTGGCTTTAATGCACAGCCTACACGTCTAGCCTGGCCCTTTGCATCCTCCATTACCACACGCTAGCTGTCAGACTCGTGGAAGTTAATGTTTACACTGGGAGTGTTGTGGCGCAGCGCTGCTGCAGGCCGGCGGCCGCACGCTGGGGCTCGCTGTGCACTGGGTGGGTCCGGTCATGTGACGGCGGATGGACAGCTTGAACTAGCCCTCAGTGCAAGCAGACGGGAGTTTGATTATTGTCGTGGGAATTACTGGTCAGCAGCATAGTTACATGTGTAGGCTTCTGTAGGCTGATGGGGAAAAAAGTCAGCTGTGCACTGTGTTACTTAATCATCATCCAAAGGGATATTAAGGAAAAGGCAGCCTTTATTTATAGCCTTTTCCCATCATGGACAGTGGGTTCACATTCTGCTTTAACACAGTTAAACACAACACTGGCTCTTAATGTTTTCAGACTTTAAAAAAAAAAAGTTTTATCTTCGAACATCAAATAATAGTGCATATTATGTTATAGTATGACATTATAAGGATTGAATATTGACACACACTTTAAACCATTAATAGATATAGAAGATGGAGGTGAAATTATTGTCATTAGGCTATTAGTGTTTCGTGGCCAACCAAAGCTTTCTTTGAGAAATGGAGGAGTTGGCACAATGAAAATGTCACATGCTGAAAGATGACACATTACTAAGCAACAAGTCTGTCTTGAAAAGAAAAACGGCCTGATCACAGCAGTAAGCTGTGCAGCTGACCAAGCTTAGCTCCTCAGCTTAGCGGAGTAACTTCCAAGACAAAAGGTTAGCATAGCGAAGCTTGTTATGAAGACATATGTATACCATTGGCTTGTGTCTCATAACTGACTGCCTATGGAGCAATAACTGACTGCCTATGGAGCAATTTATACTCTGAGAGATGAGGGTTAGAGCAATATGAAAGGTGCAGAAAGCTCAGATAGGTTCCTCCATATTGGGATCTCCAGCTCGCGGTCCCCTTAAAGTCAGCACTATCAAGATGGCTTGCTGCTGGTCAATGGGGCAAATTCACAAGTCAAACTTCCTGAAAGATGAACGTCATATGAAAAAATTAGGGTTTAGGACATTGTAATGAATTTGGGAGTCGAATATGATTAGAAGAGCATAAAGAATATTAGAATGCTACGATCCCTATTTGAATTTTCTTAAATAGAGCTGTTGGCTAATTGAGAGAATCTCACCCTGCCTTGGACCTCAAGCCCATTTAGTGTTTTTCTCTTGCAGGACAGCACAGGCAGCACTACACTGGAGCGCTGGGATGAAATGCTTGTGCAAAGTGCAGGTTTTCTAGCTAGATAAAATATCGCTACGTTAACAGAGTGGTTGCAACATTCAGTGTCTGGCTGAGCTGCTCCCACAAATGGGCTCTGTTATGATGTGTTTTTGGCCTAAATGCATGTGAAAATGAAATGCGCTTGTCATGCCTAGTACATTTTTTTCATTTTCAATATCATACTCAATGTGCTAATGTTAACCTCTGACGTTAACAGAAAGCAATGCTTCACTCCTTATCACAGGGCATACCAGTGCCTAAGCTTAAATATTACTTTGCAAGAAAAGTAGGCCTATCAGTCGAGTGATTATTGGAGCATCCTCTGGTAGTCAGAACATATAACAACAACACACTAGCCCGGGTACGCATTGTATAAGTATGAAGTAAATAAAAAGGCCAACCAATTTGAATACACAGTAATTCTAACATGAAAAATACTAAAGAATGAAATTAGAATAGGATATAAGAGGAAGTTTGATACCTTTAGTATGTGAATCAACCAATGGTGGCGATTCCCTTAGAATTATTAGAAATTGGCTCAGATATGTGCTGTTCTAATTCCTGGTGTGACCAGGCTTTCAGTGTGAGTATATTTAAACTTATATTGTAACAATTCCAAAAGCACACAGTGTAGGTCTGTGAATAGGTTTCTTGGTGGATTCATGAATGGAATGTATATTGGAAACATTACTTGATATTATACACATGCAGTAACATGATACTGTGGCAGAACGCACTCGAGCCCTTCTCTCCTGTTTGTAACAGACTGTGCTTCTTCCTATTAATGTTATTCCCTGCAAGCATAGATTTACGCTGCATCTATCCTGTCCAGAGAGGCTTGTGTTAACAAGATTCGTTTTAGCTCTTCTGGACCAGAGTAGCCAGCTGCAGAAAGACAACTGCGCTTCTCTAAAAGATCAAATCAAATCAAATTGTTGATGTTTGACACAGTATGCTAGAGTTTATTAATTCAAATCACAGGTCAAATAAGTGTGTGGAATGTGAAAGGTGTCACTTGTCGTGGCATAATGTGGCCATTATCACAACTATTTCAGCTTCTTTCTCTTTTTAAATTTTGTGTTCACTCTCAGGCAGCTGTTCTCAGTGAAAAAGGTCTAAAACCCCTCTGTACACTTCCTGGGCAGTACCCAGTACAGAGCAGAGACAACGTTAGTGACTAATGTAACTCCAAGAGATAAAGGGCTAGTATATTTTGGTTTATGTTGTGTAAAGTGATTTGTGTATTTTATTATACAACACAACATATGTAGTGGGGTGGCTGTAGCTCAGCGGGTAGAGCAGGTCCACTAGTGATCGGAAGGTCACTGGTTCATGTCGAAGTGCCCTTGAGTGAGATGAACCCCACATTGCTCATCAGTGAGCAATGCGATGAGCTGGCGACTTGTCCAGGGTGTACCCTGCCCTCGCCCTGATGCTGGGACTGGCTCCAGCAGCAACATCCCCGCGACCCCATGGGAACGGATAAGTGGTTACGGACAATGACATGACATGACAACATATGTATTATTTATGTTTCAGTATGTTATTTCTCATGGTTTTGCTCATTTATTATTGGAACAGTATTGCTAATATAGTAATTGTGCTTATATTTAAAGATAGATCCAGATGTCTAATTTAATCTACACAGACAAGAGTGTAATGGATTATGACAGGTTGTAGACATTTCCATTGAATACCTATCATGCTTACCCTAACCCTGCATTTCCTCTGTGTGTTATGTTTTTATCCTTATACTGAGACTGAGAACAATCTGGGTGTATCTCAGTCTTTACAGAGATGCACCCAAGCCTGACGGACCTCCTACAATAAACACCAATGGACCAATTTAATCTGCTGTCACTACTACTACACCTGTCTAATCACTACGTGAGGTATAATAATCCATGATGACACGCTGAAGGGCATTATCCCACGTATACTATATAGCAACTGGCGGTATAGCGATTAGATTAGAGAAATACATTTATTTTTCTGATTGTGTCACAGCGGTTACTTCTTAAGCAAAAACAACCAAAGCATTAAGATGCCTTTATGCTTCATTGTGAATTCAGCTTAAGTATAGACTTAATCATATTCATTCTGTGTGGCCACTACCCCAGACCCCATGGGACCTTATAGCGAAAAAAAATATGTATCGCAGTGAATGAAAAGAGACAAATCATTTTCTGATCCTGTGAAAATAAGTAACTAGAAAGACTTTACAGCCTGCACTCACAGGGTCACCACAACCTGTAACTTAAAGATAGTAGAGCTGATCCTGTATATTAGTTTGCTCATAAAAATGACAAACACTCCTTTCACACAGCTGCAGTTGTCAATATTGACAGTATCTTTACCTTTTCGTTGGTGCTGGAGTTTTTACACAAACTAGATGCTGTATTAATTTGTTTAGAACAATCTGTCACTTTCTGGATCTGAACACATCATATGTGTGATTCATGGTTCATTCAGTCAGATTTTAACATGTATTCGTTGTTTTCATTAGTTGCTGTTGTATTTGCTGTATTTTTTATTTTTTTTTACTACTTTCATTCACACCCTTCTAGAGACCCTACTCTGATGACACTGCATTTTAAAGTCTGGTTAAACGATGCAGACAATGAGTTGCAACAAGCACAACTTTTATTTGTATTTCAAAAGCTGAAACTGAAATGCATAACCTTAAAGCATTTGTAAAAATGACATTTTAAATGGTAATTTTACAAGGGAAGCATGAAATGCATTTGATAATAAATCAAGAGGAAATAATCTGTGCCTGTCTTAACCATAAGCAAAATATATAACTATAAGCATCGCAAACTCTACAACTGACTACCCTAGTAATGAATTGGCCACACTTTTATAACTGGACTTGGTAGTGATGCTCTAAACACTTCAGGTAGCCATTCTTCCAGAAATTTGACGGCATTTCCCCCTTCCGCCTTTTTTCCGGGAGGTTTACCAGGCACAGGTTGCATCGTCTATTTCTGTTCTCCAAGTCCTCTATTCTGGAGTTGAGCAGCTTCACTTCATACCACTGACGTTATCTTCAGTGTTGCTAATTCGGTGTTCGGCTTCAGAAAGCCTAGCTCCAAAATCACGTATGTCTGTCTTGATGTCTTGCATGGCAGACAGCACACCATCAAATCGGAAGGTGAAAACATCTTTCAAGTCTGAGATGGCCTTCATCACCTGGCTTTCTTCATTAGCCATAGCTTCTGCGCCTAGCAAAATGTTAGCCTCCTCAGGCGCTTCTCCCTTTTTGTCGAGATTCTTCTTAGTTGCTGTCTTTCGAGTCGCCATCTATGTTATTTCCTCGCCTTAAACGCAATATAGTCACTCAGTTTTGTTTTGAAGCAGTTAGTAACAGGATTTAGGATGTCCCTAGTAAGAGCTGCTTCCAACACAACCTATTCACTCGCCGCCATGTTGGATCCCCAGTAATCAATTTTTTATAGGTCTCCTGAAAATGTCACCAAATCTGCTGGACCTAAAATGTACATAATATACAGTAATTTGAATGATCAATTTAGGTTATCATAGAAGGTTGTGTGAATCACATGTTCCTTGTAGCACGGCCTCTTAACTTCTGAGTGATTTTGATTGGTAACAGCTCTGGTGGTGACTTTTCTGGGCCCATCTTAATAGGGCTTGTTTGATACAGCCATTAGACTCAGCCACAAACATTACAATGAGGAACTCTAAGGAGCTCAGCACTGATCTGAAAGAACACATTATTGATTTGAACGAGAGGAAAATCACTTAGAACTATTTCCAAGCAGTTACAAGTCCCAAGATCAACTGTACAAACAGCTGTTTGTAAGTATAAAGTTCATGGCACAGTTGTGTCACTGCCACCATCAGGAAGAAAACACAGACTAAGAGAGAGAAAACTGGTCAGGATGGTCAAGAGTCAATCAAAAACCACCAAAAAACAAGTCTGCATGGAATTGGAAGTCATGCGTGTTTTGTATCGCTGAGAGCTGAGACACTGCTGTACAAGAAAGAACCCTTTGCTCCAGATGTAGCACCTTACAGCTCGACTGAAATTTGCTGCTGATCATATCGACAAAGAAAAAACCTTCTGGTGGAAAAATCTGTATTCAGATGAAAGAGACATTGAGGTGAAGCATGCTGGTGATAGAATTATGCTGTGGGGCTGCTTTTCTGCCAGTGGATCTGCTGCTCTATAGAAAGTAAATGGAATAAGGAGGATTATCTCTAAATTCTTCAGGAAAACCTAAAATCATCAGACAGAAGATTGGGGTGTGGGTGCAGTTCAGTTTTCCAACAGGACAATGATCCCAAACACAAATTAAAAGTGGTAAAGGAATGGCTTAATCAAGCTGGATAGTTAGTTCTAGAATTGCCTCCCAGAGTGAAATTGAGAAATTGTGGACTATGCTGAAGAAACCAGTCTGTGCTAGGAAGCTAACAAATTTAGTTGAACTTCACCAATTCTCTAAAGAGGACTATCAGGAACTTGTGGATGGCTATCAAAAGTATCCCAGAAACAGCTGGGATTGGCTCCAGCAACCCACGCGACCCATTGAAAAATGGATTAAGTGGTTACAGACAATGGATGGATGGAAGAAACATTTAACCAAATTTTATAATTAATGTGTGTATATTTTTGACCCAGCAGATTTGGTCACATTTTCAGGAGACCTGTACTCCACTTATTCCATTGCAGAAAAATGAGAGCTGGTGAAATCATTGGAACTTAAGACTGCATTGATGTACTGTTCATGTGCTTTAGAAGGCAATGTAAACCATAGACGGCAACTTTAGTCGGTTTTGACCTAGTCTTTTTCAAAGCTGTTATTTCAGGTGCAGAATCAGTGACTTTTGTTAAGGTCACCATGGCTAAAAGTACAGAATTCATCTGCTTGGGTACAGGCACCAAGACATGTTGGTTACAGCAGGGCCACCACAATAGTAGACAAAAAGAATAAATGCCCAAAGTGAACTTGAATCATTATGCAAGTGGCCTTTCCTCTTTTCTCTGTAATTTTATGCACACCCTATTCATGTTATCAGGTGAAAACTTTGGAATCCAGGTGATCAAATTGCTGTTACAGAAGGAGACAAATGGTGCTGAAAACCTTTTGAAAGACATACATTAATGACATAAAGACACAAAAAGAAGTCCATGTTCATAATTCACTGCTTATGATAGCAGTGCATTTATGTCTGTTATGATATTATCTTGGATAATAAGGTTTGCATTCCAGTATCTTTAAAAAAAAAGCTAGGTAAAGGGTGTTGAATTGAGGGCTCTGTGCAGCCAAGTCAAGTTCTTCCACAGATAGAATGACTCAACAGATGTATAGTCTTGGTACATGCCTGCCACTGTGTGCCTATTTTAGTCAGTATCCTGCTTCCTTTTACTATTTTTAAAATCCATCTCACTGCAGGAAACAAAAAACTCTGAGCTGGCAACCTACACACCGGAAATGGCAATATACCAGCTGCATGTTGACGGAACAAACCTGAAAAAGCTTGAATGTCTTACCATTTCTGTTGTGGGGCTTTAGCTGTCTTAATACCAGGGCTCGGTTGGGCTAGGCACCGTTGATGTATCCTGGACTTTGCAAAACCCAAGTCTGGAACTGGTTTAACTTCTACCCCGTAATGAGAATTATGGCCCTATTCCAGGGCTGACACAGCACTGTGGAGATCTTCAACAGGAAATTAAGAAAACCATTTCTTACAGAGCTGGCTTTGTGCATGATAAAGCTGTCATGTTGAAAAAGGAGAGCCTTCACCAGACTTTTGAAAGTACTGTCTAAATGCCAGTGCCATTAATTGGGCTCGGCAAAACCACCTCGTTAAAAAACAACCCCAGATCATAACTCCCTCATTCTCCTGTTCCCCACCAAATACAGAACCATCTATTAGACTGCCAGACTGCCATCACTGTTGGTCAACATTGAGTGTTAAGAGTGTTGAATAAAGTGTCTTTTTTTGAGCCTTTCTAAAACCAAAACCTGGTTACTAAGTACGGCAGTAATTATGGACGTTAGCATTATTTATAAAGTTAAGTGGGGTATAATAAAGTAATATGTGGGGATTACATATAAAAATGCTATATTCACCATTAATGCATCTCCTGTGTATTTTCTTACTGTGAGGAAGCTGGTCCTGGGTGCTAACAGAGTTAAAGGTACAATTAGTGGCTCTGCTCTACAAGAAAAGAACAGTTTGGTTGTTTCTGTACTTGTCTACATGTCTCTTACATTGCCAATAGATTGAAACTTATGACATTTGCTTAAGACATGCAATTTTAATGTCTTTTTTTAAGTGCATACTATGTATGTAGACGTCAAATTCATATGTTAGATCATTTTCTGGCATTCTTATTTTACAACAAATCAGGTAGAAACATGAAAAGGTCAGCTGGAGTTTGTGTTTGTAATCACCTCCTGTGGCTAACTGGAGCTTAATTAGTTAGCTACCTAAAACTGATCAATTTTGGTAGTGAAATGTGTCATTTCAGCAGACAAATGCGAGTTATCTCATGACGCTTTCCAGATTGAGCAGGACCATATTCTTATACTAATTAACTTGTTTGTATATAAAAAGCCAAAAAACCCAAGTCTTTTCACAGGCAGAAACCTTGAGCAGTACCAGACGCAATGGTCGGCGGCCGTCTGCCTAGATAGGTTGGCTAGATCACTGGCTAGAAATGAGAAGGTGCTTTTGTTTACCACTGTCTGAAATCAGGGAATAGAATAGAATAGAATTACTGGGACCCAGATTACAAGCATTACTCACAAATATTAAAACATTTGTGCACAGTAATGTCACTGCATTAAATTTCAGCAGCAAAACTAAGATCTGTAGTTACAAACTTGTCAGGAAAGCAGATGCTCACTAGAGGAAACAGAAGTAAACATTTCGCTTCTGAAATAAATGTTTTCTGATGGAGCTTAGGATTTATCATGAGAATGGCTGCTTAACTCCAAACAATTTAATCCTTTTGGAGGTTTGAAAGACCACGGCAAACAAATTGACATTAAATCCTGATTGATCCTATTGGTGGGTTGAGAGATTTAAATAATAAATGAAAATAAGCTGCAATTACTTTTCTGCTGCTGGGGGATTGTTGCAGTTGATGTAATTAATATGTTCCCCATTTAAGATGTACTATTTTACCTCACCGCATCCCATCTGCTATTAATCAGAAAATATTATTCTGTTGATATCACTGCAATTCACACATCACTATAAATAACAGACTTAGGTTGTAAAGTTAGGGAAGGCTTAGCCTCCCCAAGCCTACATTACCCTGCCATGTCTGAATGTTTTTGTGTTTTAGTTATATTATTTAAATGAAGTTTCTCATCATTCAAACACAACTCAATCCTGTCATGAATGCAAAATACACCTTAACTGCTACCGCTGAGAAATAAAGTTTTCATTTAGAGTAAGAGAGATTTTTTAGGGAAATTACAAAAATCTTTGCCACGTGTTTTATTAGGTTTCATGACCTGTATTTGGCCTGCCTGAGGCCAGACAGATACATAACAACTTCCTGTAAACAAGAACAGTCTGTCTTTTCCCTGTCACCCTGTTATGCAAAAAGTTGGCAAGCTCTCAGTTACTAAAAAACAGTCATGAAGGCACTGTACTATTTTCACAAACAAGACCACACCACAATATGATGTTTAGATAGTTAAGTGAAATGGTAGAAGGGCGGTCGGGGTTAGTGGATGATGAAGGGGAAAGGTCAAGGTCGGTGGATGAAGAAAGGGAAGGGACGAGGTTGGTGGATGAAGAGGGAGTTTGAATGAGGTGCAGATCGAGCCTGAGTGGCGGATCCAAGGCGGTCCAATTCCTGAACCTTAGTTGTAATAACTTCATTTAAAAGTCAGAGATGTTACCGTACGCTTTGCTTAATGAAGCAAAGTGTAGGTTTCTCATGAGGTGAATCTGACAGCAGCCTACAACCTGCATTTTGTTGTGTTATTTGACTTCAGCTTTTCCAAAAGAAGCAATTGTAACTGAAGATTACACTGACCCGCTTGTACATATCTGAAAAACCACAATGAGTCACAGGGACAACACAGAGAACATTGGCATGGCCAGTAATTAAACATTGATGGCCAGTAATTAAACAGTATGATGATGACAGAGATTCTACTTTAATACAGGAATTTATTGGCAATTTTTCCTTAATAAGTGATTCGTGGGAAGACTACCGATATGTCGGGGCCGGTAGAACGGCCCAATTTCTATCGGGGGTTCTATCGTATCGGTGAAATGTTGCGCTGATAGAAAAAAAAAGTGTGACAGTGACAAAAGTATGCGCTGGTGTACTGATTTATTTTGTCCAGTGGGGCGCACTGAGCTCCGCCAGAGACTTTGGCTCAGCTCACATTTCAGTGAAGTCCCTCGGACACTGAATGACAGCATGTTATTTATTTAGATTTGTTTATTATTATTTTTTTCATTTATTGAAAGTTCTGCTACATCTATGCACAATCCAAGGCCTGTTTTCATTCCAGCTCAAAAACTCACTATATCGGTTGCATATCGGCTATTGGTGATTGCACCCCACGCTGCTGGGCCTTTGTCACCGACATTGGCCCGCCTCTGTTGGGACTCTGTTACTACCTCTGCTGCCAGAATGAAACTGTCCCCCAAAAGGCAGAGTGAATAGGGCTGTTTTTAAAACTGTTGTTATTAAAAAAAGGCAATGAACTTATCTTGTAACCTTGTAAGTAAAATTACTAATGTGATAGTCAATTAATGTTTGCTGAAACACTATTTCAGCCAATATTGCAAAAGTAAGTTTCTTTTGTACTTTGTCTCATTAAGTTAACCCCCCTTTACTTGTTCTCTCCGTCTCACATTCCTGACTCTCTTCTTGCTTTCTCTCTTCTCTCCTCGTAGGCACCAGCTTACTTCAGGAGATCGTGTATCTCGTGAGTCAGGGGGCAGACCCTGATGAGATTGGCCTCATGAACATCGATGAACAGCTGCCTGTCTTAGAGTATCCCCAACCTGGGCTGGACATCATACAGGTAATATAGCTGAAATTACATTAGCATTCATTCACTTCATTAACCAACTTAATCGTTCTGGACTTCATGAGTTCGGGGGGCCTGCTGGATGTGGCAGCATTATGACAAAACTGACACCTTTCTTAGATGTGAAATATGAGATTACTGGTAGCTGTTTCAATTTTACATCACCAAAATCCAAACTAGGCTATCCTTGCTCCCAATCACAAGGATTCTATCTTTTAGCTTGATGAGAACATAAGAAGAACTGAACAGCAGGGTTGTTTTTAAAGTTTGTCACATTCTTAGACAATGAGCCCACAATATTTTAGGCTTTACTCAAACAAATGTTGTCGACCAGTATGGAAAGGCATCAGTAATTCTCAGGTCTACACTGAAACAACTGGACTCTTTTAGTTAGTTTTCTGTTTGATTTTGCGACTTGAAGTATCCATGCTAATCCAATACAGAGTTTACACCTGGACCTCTGCTATTGTTGTCCTGCAGCAATGGCGGAGGGCCACTTTACACTGCAAACCCCATGGGAAACAGTATATGACAAAAGAAATTAATTTTGAGCAGACAGACTAAAATAGATTAACAGATAGCTCAAATCCAGTCTTCAGTGAATGTATTCAATAAACAAACTGCCAACATTCAAACCAGTGTCAGTTCCACTGAGGGTTATATAGTGGCTGGTAAGAAGATCACAGGGCTGCTCAAAACAGTAGAGGCTCTGGAAATGAAGATGGATTACTTGGGGAAAAAAAAGCTAATAATCCAGTCTGCTGACTTTTGGTGTGGTAGAAGGTAAGGAGTAGAATGACATTGTGACATTTGTACAGTTTTTTGTTGGAGATCCTGGGCCTGGATATACAAGCTGCTTGTCCTTTGCAAATCGAAAGAGCACATCATATCTCTACACTGAATGTTGTCTTGTTTCTTCCAAATGTGAAGAAACACGACAAATTGGCAATTTAACAATTACTTAATTTAACAAACAGGAGCCTCAGTAAAGTGTGGAAGAACCATACATAGCCACAACAGCTTGGCACCTCCTCCTCTTGTTCGCCACCACAGAGCAGGGTTTCTCAGAGACTACCTCCAGAATTTGGGAGTTGAGTGGATGGAATGGGCTGCCAGCAGTCCTGACTTGACCTCAACCTCATTGAACACTTGTGGGATCAGCTTGGGCTTGCTGTTTGTGCCAGAATTATCAACACAACCATGTTGGCTGACTTGTGACAAACGCTGGTTGAATAACGGGATGCTATCCCACAGCAGTGTGTGATCAGGCTGGTGGCGAGCATGAGGAGGAGGTGCCAGGCTGTTGCGGCTGTGTGTGGTTCTTCCACATGCTACTGAGGACCCTGTTTGTTGAATGAATAAATTGTTGCCAATTTATTGACAATATGTCTTGTTACTTTAGACTTCAATCCACCAAACAACATCAAACAAGAGTCAATTATAGAACAAGCTGTTTGGCAGAGAAGATTTAGCAAAACAGCTCATGGGCGCAACATGCATACTTAGCTCTGCTGCTCATCCCACAAATGCATGTTCCTTACAGATGTGTCCTCATTTAAAAAGGATATTAACAGCTTTTCCAACCATATAAGATTAATTGCCTAGAAGCATTGTTACAACAAATAATTAATCTACAAAACAAAATGTTTCTTTACTTTTTGTGCTAAGTTCATTTTTAGCATAAAGTCTAAGT
The DNA here is from genome assembly GCA_030272975.1 of Sparidentex hasta. Taxonomy (NCBI): domain Eukaryota; kingdom Metazoa; phylum Chordata; class Actinopteri; order Spariformes; family Sparidae; genus Sparidentex; species Sparidentex hasta. The sequence goes on along the minus strand of JARJLU010017729.1, from coordinate 19,529 downwards.
TACAAATGGGGTTGTTAAGTTTAACTGATGAAAGCATTGACCAGGCAGGAGCATAAAATCTTTTTTATTTATGTGTTTTTTCTTTATTTCCTTAATTTGTTTTTATTGCACAACTTGAAAATGTGTGTAAAAAGAGCTAGATGTGATTGCACCTGATGGTTTGTTCTCTGCAAACTGCCTACTACAGAACAAAAATAGAGATATATATAGTAGTGTAAAAGACAACATTGCTGCTACAAGGAACTTTTGGTTGTGTTTTGTGAGTGTTTCATAACCAGTAGAATGCTCCCTGTTGTATGCACAGTCTCAGACTTAAACAAGAACTTATCAAGAACATCATCCTAGCTACTCAAATTATGCGAATTAAAGTAATTCCTTTGTGTTTCCACAGGAGTTGACGTCCCCTCGTCTGATCAAAAGCCATCTTCCCTATCGATTCCTCCCCACAGCCATGCACAATGGAGAGGCCAAGGTCAGTCAATTTGAGGACTGACAGCAGAAATGACTTTTTTGTCACTTATATTTCTTGGCAGATTCACATACTAAAGGAGTGTGCCCTAAAATGAATTTAAATCAATAGCTATTTGTCTCCAAAATGGAGACTAAAGCAGCATCACATGGGACTAATTTTACATATCTGACGGCATAGGGTATTGTTGTGGTTCTGTTCTAGGTGATCTATATGGCTCGTAACCCTAAAGACCTGGTAGTTTCCTACTACCAGTTCCACCGCTCTCTCAGGACCATGAGCTACCGGGGAACCTTCCAGGAGTTCTGCCGGCGCTTTATGAATGACAAGCGTGAGTATGGACTGGGACGTACCTTGTCAGGTGACCTTAATCTGGTTTCAGGTCAGTGAACCCCTGCACTGTTATGTCTCTGTAAGATCATGCAGCTGTATCTCTTTATCTTTCTCTATCATAGTGGGATATGGTTCCTGGTTTGAACATGTTCAGGAATTCTGGGAACATCGTATGGACTCGAATGTCCTCTTCTTGAAGTATGAAGACATGTACAAGGTAACACCTCTTGCGTTTTTTGTTTTTTTTTAAGCAAATGTCCGCTAGCTCTTGTCTTAGTATGTAACTCTAAGTCATAACCCACTGCTCTGGCCTTTGTGTTTAGATAAGGACAGTGAATCAGTAAGCTTATCTAGGGCAGCTTCTGTACTGATGAATGAGACTCTATGCTGTGCAGCTCTTTGGTGTGAAATCACTTTAACCTATATTCATACACTTTAGGTCTTTGTGATCACGCATGCATACACATTTTTTGTGCTTTCACTGAGATGTGCAGTATTAGTGAACAAATCAAGTTTGCCTGTAGTGTTGCCTTGCTAGCTGTGAGATATGCCATAATTACATTGTATGCTCTCCCTATCACATTTCTAAATGTAAGGGCCAAATGGATTGAAATTACATCACCAACTCCCTGGAAAATAAAAGCACAGAGAATAAAACAGAAAACCCAACAATAAAAAAAGATTTAAAAATGAGATGAGTTAAAAATAGACAATTAAACATGTGACAAATGTAAGAAGTGACCTTAGATCCTCAAACAGAAAGTTTTAAGGCTGATGGGCCCTGAATGCAATATCCTGATTGCCGTTATTCTGGAGCCATGGATGAGGAACAGTCAGAAGACTACTGCCCAAGGCTGTACTCAAACGTGTAGTGCATCAGCAATCAGCAATATAATCTTTTGAGAAGTCTTAGTGGGATCCAAATCTTCAAATCAGCACTGAAACGTGATAACAATCAAGACGTGATTATATAAACGCATGAAAGAACTTAACAGGATGAGGACGAGACTTTGGATTAGAACCTACTCACGCCTCCGACCGAGGAGCAGGCACTGTACTTGGCATGGGACTCGGCCAGGCCTCCGACCGAGGAGCAGGCACTGGACTCTGCTGGGCCTCCGACCGAGGAGCAGGGATAGGTGCCGAAGGCGTGGGCTGGGACCCACTGGAGGCCAGCGGCGTACTTGAGTTCGACTCTGTAAGATGTGGAACAATCTTGTGTGAAACTGAAGCAGTTAAAGAAAAAGAATCTACTACGCCACATTAATATTTGACCTTTGCTTTCTCAAAGGCGCCCTTTTTTTTACTTTATCTGGTCTTATCGTGTTTATGAGGCACTGACTCACATCATAGCCTTTTCTCAGAATTGGTTTCTTGGAACTGTAACTGGTATGACAGTTTCACATTTGTCTGCACTTTGTCATTTGTGCGAACATGACATAATTTTTTAGGTGCTCAGTACATGAATGAGAAGAAGAAAAAAATCCACTCTTTATTGTATGCCATTTGAAATATATCTGAGAAGTTGTATTTCTCTGTGAATTTTGGGGAATACTTCTCCAGCTCTCCTTATAAATGGCCTGAATTAAATCATGCACAAAACAAAAAGATTTATAAATAAGAACCTATTTGATGTCAAAGTGAAAACAGAGCTCTATAAAGTGATGTCAATTAATTAAAAATACATAATGTTTAACAGGTGATTGCATTGGTATGTACGGGCACCTTAAAGACTAATGATACACAGTAGCAGTGGTCATACTCTCTACAAAGCTTTTTAGCCTCTTTCAGCTCATTGTTTGGTTTTCCAAAGGTTCGTCAAGAGTTGGTGGAAACCAAACCAGACCTAAAGGGAGAGGGAATATTAACTGTACCTTAATCAGGACCCAGGCACAGCGTCCTGGCTATCCGCGCAACAGCTCTTCTAAAGTGAACTGATTATAAATCAACACATTATATCATCTTTAATACATTCAGAAATGGAGGAATAAAAGCCTATAGCATTCCCACCAGTCTCCAGCCTGCTTTCTGCTTTTTGTCAGTAGCCTAACATGCTGTTAGTTTTGTATTTGTGAACACAGTGACATTTGCATTTAGGCCTTTAAGGTGCAATATGTAAGAATTGGCCACCTGTTGGATTTAATTATGTCTAGTAGTGTTGTAAAACAATACTTTTCCACGTTTTATTAGTATCGATACTTGATGAACTCTGTGCAACAGCGGAGCAGCATGTCTATGTGTGCAGCTTCTTTCTGCTTCCTCGCTGCCTGCAGCCAGAGTGGGCGTGGCTTTACGGTGACAGTCACAGAGCAGAGGGAGACAGACGCGTTGACTCCCTCGGTCATTACGGATTTAAAGCATGGTTTACAGACGGGCCTTATGGTGTCCGTGAGCTTGCAGTTACTGTCGGCAGCGTAAGCGAAATAGTTCCATATTTCGCTCAGTGCTTCTGCCTCGGACGGTCAGCATGGGGCACTCATGCCACTTTCAGCTGACAGACATGCGGACTTGTTCAAAGAGTTGAAAGAGTTGAAAGAGCTGCAGGTTAGCGATAGATGACATGACGTTAAATATCCCCTGGATGGAAGTCAAGCGAACTTTTTTCACCAACAGCGAGGAGCCAACTCTTAAGACCTAGCTATAATGTTACTCTTTTGTGCCTCTTGAGGTACAAAATGGTATTGCGAGACAGGACTAGCTTTTTAGCATGCTAACTTCAGTAGACATCTCTGATACCTTACAGATACCACACAGATATCTTAACATCTTTGTCCACATTCTGTTCTGTTTGTATTTCATCGGCTAGTGCTTTAAACTAGAGTTTTTGTATGTTGCACCTCTATAGCCCTGTGTAGCCCACAGCCTCACAGAGCTGCAATCTGGTTTAGCAATTCTAATTGAGTCTGCCTTGAACAGACACCCATATATAAACATGCATGTGTATGTGTGTGCTGATAAGCTATGTGATCCTAGATAATATATCCTATATACAGAGATGTACATTTTGTCCTTACAGTTGTCATATGTCTGCAGCCAGTGTGTCTCACCTTTATACCAAATAAATTGTGTGGGTAAGGGAACACTATATTCTCTACTGCTGTGGGTGGACACTGTTTAGGGAAGCAGAACTGCTGCCTTCATACTATGTAAGAATTCAAGAGGAAGGCAGTTTTTCTCTATCTTTGTTTGAAATGACAGTTCTCATGGATTTCTCATTTTTATTCCTCTCCTCTCCTCTCCTCTCCTCTCCAGGATTCAGGTACGTTTGTGGAACAGTTAGCCCGTTTCCTGGGTGTGTCGTGTGACAAGTCTCAGCTGGAGGGTATGGTGGAGAGCTGTAATCAGCTCATCGAGCAGTGCAGCAACACAGAGGCGCTGTCCATCTGCAGGGGTGAGTGAATGAATGCAACATTCCTCTGGTCTGCTAAGTAAGCACAATTTGGAATTTTTGGCTCCCTATCATTTGCTGTGAGATGCCTGGCTGAAAGGGCTTTCGTTATAGCTGACGCTGACTTTGTGAAGTAGCCTTTCCAAAGCATAGGACTTGCCAAACTTGTCCTAAATCATGTCTGCCTTATCTTCAACATAATCGGAAAAAAACAAAAAGCATGATAACTCTAAATTACCCAAAGCATCTGTTTCTGCATTATGATCTAAAAAGAAATTGGACAGCATAAACGCTGATACCGATATATCTTTGAGGGCCAGTATTGGCTGATGATATTGGCCATTCATATGGCATTTGGATTCGAGTGCTTTTAGCACCACAAGCTGAGAGCAGTCTAGTTCCATTATATTAGAGAGAAGGCTGGCATCTCTATGGCCAATATCTCCAAAATTGCAGCACTTACTACATTTTCAAAGAGGACATACATTACATAGCGGTGGCGATATTAAGGCTTTCCTGTACAACTTTTTTGACAATTGTAGGAACACTACTGAAGAACTATAAACGGATTTAAATGTCCACATTCAATGGTTTTCACCAAATATTTCAAGAAAATATTTTCTCCTGATCATTGTCTAGATCATTTCAGATCACCATGTTACTGGTCTGGTTTTATTATACAAATAGAAACTCTTTCAAATTTGAAAAGTGCCTCTTGGCCTTGACTACTGGCATAGTAAAAAGAACAAATCATTTCTACAGTAAAAGTGTGCGTTAACTGTTGAAATGATTCAGCTCACAGCTGGCAGCCCACAGATAGTATTCATAAAAGTGGGGAATAACTTAGGGCTGCTAAAAAATGTGCAAGCGGGCACAATGTAACATGGATCAATTGATTGTCTTTTAGCAATGAATGTCCCCACTGCACTGGTGATTTTTTGTGCTCTCCTGAACTGGTAGGATAGGTTTGTCTGAAGGCGTCAGGCATCCACCCGTGTGGTGACACAAGTCAAGCATTGATTGAAGACAGTAACCTTTCTGTCCACTGTTTTTGATCGCTGTATTCAAAATGTCCCAACACCGACAATTTAAAAGATGACGGTGCTTCTTCAAACTGTTGCCTCCCCAAAGCTGTTGCCATATTGTCTGCTGTGATTCTACCCTCTAACTCCAGCGCCACCTCCAGTGTCATTGTGTCATTGACACACTACCAGTGATTGGCCATTTACCCCTGGTAACACACCTACCTGCTCTCTACGCAGGACACCAACACACACAAACACAGCCAATTTTCAGAGAAATGCATGGATTTTCATTTATTTAATTGCAAAAATGAAAATTTGTCAACCAGAAATGCATATTGACCCGTTGGTGGCATATTACATGGTTCGATAATAAATTGAGATTTGTGGCACCCCTAATATATACACATTTTTTTGCAATGATCCTTCAAATATGGTTTCAAACAGTTGTGTGTAAGAGAGGCAAAATATCCATTTTACAGTTGAGCAATAAACTTCATTGTCTAAAATGACATCACTGCACTGAAACAGTAATCTTCACCGAACATTTAAGAATTATTCTGCATAATAGTCTGTAAAAAACAAAAAGTTTCATATTGTCCAATATAGTAAAACATATACACTGACAGGATAGGCCAGTGTCAGCCGATAATATTGACCAATTGATATATCGGGTGCGCTCTAATATAAATAGCAATAAAAGAGGTGAATGAAGATGAATTGTGATGAATTGCCGCTATGAAAATAAATCTTGAAAATACTATAGATAATTACGAGTTGAGTTTTTCTATGGTTTTTCCATTATTTTTCTATTATTTCACTTTTTTTCACACAATTCATTCATCAGATTATCTATCTCAGAATTTGGAACAAAACATATACACTTCTAGATTTATACCATATCGAACACCATTGGGTTCCATAGTTATCTATATAGGTCACTTTCTTACACTCAGTTTAACATGATTATAGCACCACCATGTGGCTATGTTGGATCTTACACCACAGATTGTATTTCAATATACTACACTTCAGCACACTATAACTAATGTATAAATTAAATAGTGTCTGATTTCAACCTGCAAGGCCTAGCCTGTTTTAATTGAACCCTTTTTGGAGTTTCATGTTTACATTTTTAAAAAAATTCTTTAAACAAATGTGTTTTTATTATTCAGTTTTGTGTTTCCTGTTTTGATTTGATGTATTGGTTTCTGTCATGTGCTTTTTTTTTCTGTTTTCCCATCAATTATATTTTCCTTTTAGTACATGGAAGTCTGATGTCTGGTCTGCTATAGGCTTAACACACAGCTGACTGTCAGTCTGATCTGTCTCACACACACCGCAGCAGGTGAGTCACTGCCACATCAGGCTGTATTCACTCTGCAGCTGAAACATGCAAAACAACATGCAGTGCTTTCAGTACAGAAAACAAAATTCTGATCTGTATGAAGCGAAACAGAAAGCCTTCAAGCCAGCTGTTCAGATTCAAAACAGCTGTCTGAGGATATCTTGTGCCCCAATTTGGAACAAGAAATTAGGATGGGACTCAAAAAAAATCAGCTTAGATTGGATAAGGAGTCATCTAATACACATCTGGTTTTACTCAAGCCAAATTCCTTTGCCAATATGTTGATTAATGAATTATTTAGGTAGTGTCTTAACTTGGTGTTGGGAATCAGCTAATGAATCTGTTTTAGTCAGGTAACACTCTATTTTGAGGTCTATTTGATAAACGTTAATTAACAGGTAATTAGGACCTCTTAAATAGTTCGTAAGATGTGTAATATCATCAATAAGACTATAGAACTGTTGATGATAGCATAGTAAGCATTTTTATTGATTTTAAGCCATTTATAAGCACTTATGAGAAACTCTTTCCTGGCATTAAGTAAACCCTGAAAATGTATCTTTGTTCCTCACCATTACAAATTTACTAACCCTAACCCTCTCTCTTCAACTTTGTATTTCTAAGTATTAAATATTATTTTGATATGAAAATTAATCTGGATTCTACAGTCGTGATCAAAAGTTTACGTACACTTAAAAACAACATACCTGTATGTATCATGGCAGTCCTGAGTTCCAGTGATTTCCACAACTCTTATTTCTCTGTGATGGGATGAATAGAACACAAACTACTTTGTCACAGAAACAGAAATGAAGATCGGTTCAATGTTTAATTCATTATAGGTCTTCTGAGAATGTGACTAAATCTTTAATACAATTTTCAACCACTCCTCTTGACAGAATTGGTGAAGTTCAACTAAATCTGTTCTCCTGTGCTTCTTGGCACAGACGGGTGTCTTCAGCACAGCCACATACTCTCAATTGGGTTAAAGTCAGGACTTTGGGAAGGCCATTTCAAAATCTCAATTCTAGCCTGATTTAGCCATTCCTGTAGCACTTTTGATGTGTATTTGGGATCATTGCCCTGTTGGAACACTCAACTGCATCCTATTTTCTGAATGATAATTTTAGGATTCCCTGAAGAATCCTCCTTCTTCATTATTCCATTTTCTTTCTTTAAAGCAGCAGATCTACTGGCAGCAAAACAGCCCCACAGCATAGTGCTAACAGCATGGGAAGCAAGGACTTCTTTCTTGCACAGCAGCCTCTCAGCCCAAGGAGATGCAAAATGCTTGACTTCCACTTCATTGCAGACTTGCTTTTTGGTGGTTTTTGGTTGACTCTTGACCATCTTGACCAGTTTTCTCTCAGCAGCAGGTGATAGTTTGTGTTTCTCTTCCTGATAGTGGCAGTGACACAACTGTGACATGCAATTTATACTTACAGATAGCTGTCTGTACAGTTGTACCCGTAACTGCTTTGAAATGGTTCCAAGCGACTTTCCTGAATTGTTCAGCAATGGGCTTTCAGATCAATGCTGAGCTCCTCATACATTTCCATTGTAGTGTTTGTGGCTGAGTCTAGTGGCTGTATTAAACAAGCCCTCTTAAAATGGGCCCAGAAAAGTCACCACCAGGCCTGATATCAATCAGAATCAATCAGAAGTTAAGGGGACATGCTACAAAGAACATTTTATTTACACAACTTTCTATAATCACGAAAATGTGTCTTTAAATTTGCTTTATGCATATTTTTGAGCCAGCAGATTTGGTCAGATTTTCACAAGACCTATTATAAATGCATTATTGAACTACATTTCATGATCAGTTTTTAGATGGCATCATAGCAATGAAACAGCATTAATTAAAGTAACCGTAGCCTGTATGACACAAAATGAATACAAAAGTAGTTAAAACAGTGTGTTTTTGCAAGTAGCCACATACCGATTTGTTGACGTCCGTGTCCTCTGGTAGCTAGACCGAACTAATCAATCTGTTGAGCGTGTGCTCAACAGGCTTAACAGGCTATTGAAAGGCTCATGGCTCATGACAGGCTGTAACATGGACATGTACATAATGAACAGCAAAACGAAAATGCTGGAATATGTTTCTGTCTCCGCCAGTGAGGGAGTTAGCGCACGCTCGACAGATTGACTAGTTTGGTCTAGCTAATGGAAGACACGGATGTCAACAAACCTGTATGTAGCTCCTTGCACAAACACACTTTTTTAACTGCTTTTTTATTCATTTTGAGTCATACACGCTACAGTGCTGTGTTGTAAGGTGTCTGCTGATGTTGCATGACTTTTGGGGTGAGATATGGAGCAAGTTAAGAAGCTTAAAACACAGTGTAAAGTTCTGACCCTATGCTGTTAGCTGTCAATGCTAACTCTCCATTCACGGAGCCCCGTAATGGTTGGACCAAATGTGCTTGCGTCTTCTTGTGTTCTGACTGGGACCTCAGAACAGAGAACCATAGCTACCATATTAGCCTCTCTGAACTGACTTCCTGTAAAATCCAGAATTTATATTAAACTCCTCCTCCTCACGTACAAAGCCTTTAATGGTCAGGAACCAGCAAATCTTAAAGACCTAATAGTACCCCATTTAGTTGCCCAATTACCCCACCCAATTACCCCAATGCAGGGTTGCAGGGTTACGTGTGGTTCCTAGAGTCTCCAAAAGTAGAATGGGAGGGACAGCATTTAGCCATTAAGCACCTCTCCTTCCAATGTCAGTTTGGGAAGGCACCCTCTATATTTAAGAGTAGACTTAAAACTTTTCCTTTTGATCTGAAGCTGCTTTTTGTAAAATAGCGTATTTAATACTATACCACCTTATACAAAAGCCTTACTAGTTTAATTTGTTATATTCTAACCCGAGAAATCTGTGGTTTGTTATACTGTAATGTTATCCAGAGCATGGACCCTTCCAAGAACTCCCTCTCACAGCAGAGCATCTGGTTAAGTGCGACCCTTGGTTATGCTGGGAAGGTCCCCAAAGCAAATGATCCAAGACAGGAGCAGACTCTATTTTGGTTGGCATTTAAGTAATGTTACACATGCAAAATGGGGTGCACACCCACTCCTTATGTCAGGGAACCAAATGGCTGAGTTTGTACCTCACTTGAAAGTGTAAGTCATTGGGTTTCTGGGAATCTCCTCTAAAAGGCTCCCTTAACAGCCAAGTCTTTAGCCATATAAGGCTTTCTCATCCAGGTCTCCAACTAACCAACCTCATGATGCAGTCAGTGACGCAATGCCAATCTAGTGATGAACAAGAAGAATAAAAACAATAGTTAGTACCAGTATCAATTTAACATGTACACTTTTTACATCTAAAATGTGTTCAAAATAAATTCCATCACATTTAATTTTTTACAAAACATATTGAGTACAAAAACTTACAAGGTAACTGAACTTTTTATGCATACTTACTTTTCATCCCTCTTGCTGTGTATCCTGCCTGCAGGTCGTGTGGGTCTGTGGCAGGACATCTTCACAGTGTCCATGAATGACAAGTTCGACACAATTTACAGACAGAAGATGGGCAAGTCTGACCTGACCTTTGACTTCTGCCTGTGAGTGGCACCCACCCCCAGCATCGTCTTTCTACTCTACACCCCACTGATCTACTTCAGTACGGTTGACAAGTGCACACTTCCTGCCAAAGCCCACGCTACTACATCGCCATTCAGTCAATCAGTCTGAAGTTTACGGTTCAGTAAGATAGTAGGAGTTCACCACAAGACTTTTCCCAGAATGCGATCCGTCTCAAATCAACAAGTCATCACCAACCCACCTTTGTGGACTGATCAAAACGAATCCAGATTTATTGGGAATTCAATGAAATTTCTCAATCAATAGTAAACCAACCTCCTTCAACCCCTACCTCCACGGTATGTTCCCACTGCTGTGTATGTATATGTGTAAATACAAACAAGGGTTTGACCGATGTAGGTTTTTTAGGGGCTAATACCAATACCTTTGAGCTAAAGTATTGGTCAACATTTATATTCAAAATATATGAAGATATTTGTGACTGAAATACACCAAAAAATTAAAAAAAATAATAATAAATGACAATGACTTAATGTCAAGCTATTTCTTCATGTTGGTTTGTCCTGTTATCCTATACTATTTTTGTCCTTATTTTCTGACCCATGAAGTTCTTGAGTATACCAGACACAAACCAGGTAGTGTTGTCCAAAAACCTCTGTAAGCAAAAGTGTTCTTAACTGACTTAAGAATAGTAACACTCAAAAAACGGGAAGAAAGTGATCCTGAGATATGGAAATTGTTCCAATTGGATAATCGCGCACACTTCTGGACATTTTCTCCTTAAAAGCCTTCAATTTGTAACACTCATTTAATGACAGAAGTAGTTTGTGAAGGGTGATAAAAAGAGCTTAGATTCAAATCTGAGTTTCCCACCCTGCACATGCTTCAGAAAGTTAGAAAAAAACTTGTTGTACATCGCCATGCGGCTACAAATGTCTTTTGCTTTCCCTAACCAGAGGGCCCATTGTAGTCTGCCTGAGCTGATCAGAAGGATCAGTGACAATGACGTGAGAATTTATCATGTCAAAATGTTCAGGTGGTGAACGTGTTTGTAAGGAGTGTCAACACTTGCATTCATTTAGAGTCATGTCTCAAATAGAAGTTCAATATTCACATTCACACAGAAAAATGTGTCACCTTAGCTGCTAAATGCTTCCACCATGTTCCCCCACTAGTTGCTGCCAACTTTGTCTGCTGGGCAGATAGTGTGTGGTGGGTGTTTTTGCTGAAAACATCTGCCTGGTTGATCAGACTGCACTAAAAAAGAAATAAAGCTGCTAGCCAGAAAAACAAAACGATTACCTAAAGATGCTAAAATCCTACATAGAGCAACTGTTGAGTCAAGTGATGATCCCCTGTGTGGTCATCGCTACAAGCAACTCATTTCACATTGAACTTGGTCATTTACCCCACTTTAATTGATTAAAGTTCATTACATTTCGTTATTTTTCAAAGGCAAGCCATGGACTTGAATTATAATGTTGATCAGCCACAAATATCTTTAATCTGTAAGCAGCCTCAGTAATGCTCCATGATGTTTCTGGTTGTCGGTGGTCAAACCCTCTGAAACATTTACACCGTCATGAGACACTACACCTCTTCAGAGAGGCCCAGGCTAATGAAACAGTTTTAGGGTAAGTGGATCGAAAGGCCAGGCCACACACAGCTGTTTATTGGTGGGGAAACTGGAATATATTACTGCCTGTGAGCCGGGAACTAACTGGGCAGCATTCTGCTGTTGAAAAGATTTTTGAAAATATAATTTAGCCACGATTGCTAAATAAGACAACACCAACATCTGCCCTTTAATGTGTCAAAGTAATATATTGATCTAACCCTGAAACTGAGTTGTTTAGCAGCTGGCCTTAATGTAGTGGTGGCTCCAAGCCCATTGGATGCATGGAAGGCAACTGAACAAGGTGAAGCCTGTGGAAGAGAAGAAGCCTATCACGCCTAAATCAACCCAGCAGCTCAGTGTCATGATGGGAGACTATTGTGCCAGACGATCATTGTTTTTTTCCTTTTGCTCCAAGTGCTGCAGGATTTTCATCATCCTTCATTATTTATTGCTGGACACTAACGTATAAGCTTTACATGTTTGTATGGATGTATGTGAGTGTATGTTTATTGTCTAAGATAGAGAAAGAGAGAGAGACAGCAAGAGAGAGAGCGAACAAGACAAAGAGTTATGTCTTGCCTTCAGCCTGCTCTATGTCCCCAGTGACAACGACATGGGGGGTACGTCAATGATCTTTCAATGCACTTTGTGTAGAATGATAAATTGTATACATTCTGTCACTCCTCAGTGGTGGAATCAGAAACAACACCGCAGTAAGATCTGACGCTGAGATGAATGGGTTTAACGCAAGACGAACAACCCTGGGATTTGTTTCTTAATCTAGAGCAAATTCTAGAAATTATGGCTGCAAGGGGTATCGCACCCCGCACTTGAACATTATACTTGAGATATTTAACTGGTGTTTTGTACAACGACGTGGTGATTACATCGTCAGCGTTTGAGATGCAATCTGCTGCGGTGTGTTTAATGTCTTTCATCAGACTCATGCCTCCTGGTGGTTACATGTGCAGCTGTTGCTCAGTTGCAGATGAAGTTGCTCCAAACATGGGAAATATTATAGCCATAGCTATAATGGCTATAATTTAGACACACATTTTTTAAAAATTTTCAGAGTGAAAATACAGCAATTATGAAACAAACGATATAGACACAAACACATTTAGATACACACATTAAACAAAGAAACTTGTTTACATATATATCGTACTGATAGTAATGCAAATAAATGTAGACAAAGGCATTTCCCAAAAGCTCAAAGCAACATCGACAAGATGACATGAAACAAAAGAGGACATGACATTTTTCTTTAATTGAATGTGAATTTTGTCAGAATTCTTGTTCACATTCACAGCAGAGTTTGAAGAAAACTACATGCAATGAAGTTAGCATGCTGATCAGCTAGCCCCGGCCCATCCTGTCTTGTAATACCACCTGCGTCAGAGGTGACAGGCTGATAACCTCTACAGTTTGAGCTGGAAGATCGCATTATGTGCCAGATGCGACTGTGTTTTGTGTGCTTTGAGTATAACAAATAAGGAAAGTTTACTCATAACATGCAAATAAATGACACTTTTACTATCTGTTTTCCTTGTTAAACAGACAAATGCAACTGTATACTGTCTGATTCAACTTTCCTTAACTGAGGAAAGACAAATTCCCTTGGTAAAACACACTTCAAACTGGACAAAATAAATTTCATCTAAAGAGTCTTTTATTTTGTCTTTTCATGATTAACTCTTATTGGGTCAAAAAAATCCTCAATTCGCAGAGTATAATGTGAAAATATTCCGGCTCTAGAAGCCATCTTGCTGCATCATGCCTCTCCCTGCCTGCTGTGTCCTCTGGTCCCTGCAGTCATAGTCTCGGTCAGAGCTGCTGTAAATCATCACTGTGCTGTGTCCCCTGTCTATAAACCAAACTCCATCTGTCTCTGAGTCTGTGTTCACTCCCAGTTTGGTGTCCAGCTGTGATCACTCTCAGGCTGCCAAACCCCAGTGTGTTTCTGTTGGTTAAATTTTCTATTTTATCATTTGAAAATACTTGTGCTCTGGTTAGATTTGGGCACCACAACAACAACTTAGTAAGAGACAGGAAAAGACCAGGTTTTTGCTTAAAGGGATATTCCGGTGTAAATTTAATCCATGTTCTAACACACCTTGACACCGAGTACAACCCCCAACAATACACTGCAGTAAATGGGTCCAAGTATAAATCGCCATCAAAAAGCCACAAATAATGGTCAGAACAGCACCAAACTTAAGCAACATTAGAAACAGGGTCCCAGCACATATTTTGAGGCATCAAACAATTGATATCATTGCCGGCTTTGTCGGAAAATATAAACAAAAGTCGGCACCCAAGAAGCCCCCTTGTTGTGGGGAAGCCCTGTGAGTCGACTACCGAGTGCAGTAGAGTTCCGCAGCTCAATGATGATCATTACTGCGAGGTTTGGTGCTGTTCTGAGCATTATTTGTGGCTTTTTGATGGTGATTTATACTTGGACCCATTTACAGCAGTGTATTGTTGTTGAGCGGTCGTTTCTGAGGATGCTAAAACTTCGTAAGCTAGCGGTCCGCAAACTTTATCTCTCGAGGGGGGTCCTACTTGATGTCACGGTGTGTTAGACCATGGATTAAACTTACACTGGAATATCCCTTTAAAATTCCTGTTTTGGTCGCCACAAACGTGGCTGCAGATGTGTCACTTTCTGTCAAAAATATTTTTTTTGTGTTGCAATGCAGACTTGAACTGTGGTTACTGGCTTAGCATCCTTCACACATAACTCAACCACCATCCTCACCCCCTCAGGCTATTAACATCAGGTCCTGAACATATGATGTGAACCCGATAGGATATGTATTGTAGAAATGACAACATGTTACATAGCCTGTGAGACTTACAAATCTGAATGTATCATTTTTGATGTGGAACAGTGTTAGCCGTCAACATAATATTCTGCCGACTGTGCTAAGTAATGCACCAAGTTCTTTGCTCTCAGCTGAAAAAAAAACAAAAACATAGAGGGATAACTTGTTGGCTTCAGCGGTTGAGTTAAAACAACAGTTTAACTAGGACGAGTAGCTAACATGTGTCATATCTTCACAGGTTCAGAGTCTCCACTCGCAGGAAGCAATCATCAGGGATCAGATAAACCATACATCAACATGCCACATTCCTCTATGAACCATGTTTTAAAATTGTTGGCGCCATTTTCTTCCCTATCACTTTACATGTGAGTGGAATAACAGTGGATATTGTCAGTGTAACGCCAGTGTCACATCAGCTGCCATTACCATAGATGCAGCAGGTCTGAATCAGATTCTAATGTGATGGATACAGTTACACTTTGCTTTCTAGCTACCCAAGACATATCAGGTGCACAAGTGTAAATAGGGTTCGTTAGCAGTCGTACTACCGTTAATGGGTGAACAGTGTCCTTTTTCTCTCTTTCTCTCTGTTTTCTCAGAATTGTCAGGTATCGGCTGCAGTGAGGAGTTGCAGTGTATTGACCCATAACCAGCATTTACTGTATTCTGCTACTGCCTGTATTGTCACCACAGCAGCAGTATGTGGAGTCAGACTATTAGCCTGTGACATCGCTTACAAGTAGTCCAGCACCTCCTCCTCTTGCTCTGTTGTCACAGTGGCTTCCAGTCCAGCAGCCCAGTCCCTCTACCAGATACTTGTGAATGTCTTTCTTGTGTGGATGTAAACGACAACCCTCAGCACACACCCATCACATTGACTTGTTTACTGCTGCTCATTCTTTCTGATAATTGTTCTCTTTTCTGTCACTCTGTTTACAGGTGATTCGTTTGGGTTTTTAAACATGACTGTCTCTGTTTCCAGGGCATCTTGCGTTGTATTTTACATGCTTTGCTTGCTGGTTTATTAATAAAGCTGTATCTTCAGACAATATCTAATAACAGTGTTCTCTTTCCTTTAACTCTTCTTTAGATCTTCTGCAAATTGCACAAATGTGTTCAGTGCTCTCAAAGTGCTGCTATCAGGAGAAATGGAAATAAGAGTCAATGAAATGTAATTTGTTACTGTCCTGAAATACAGGCTGGTAAAAGAAATAATGGTTTGAAATTTGTTGCATATCCATGCATATATACACCCATAACCCAATACCCGTTACTAATATTGAGTATTATAATATACCCAATTAATTTTTGGTACTTTTCTTGTTTTCATAAGAAAGATTTCTGTCACCATTCTCGAGAGGAAAATTGTCAGGCTTCAGTGCTGGCAGACCCAAAAGCAGGAGGATGTGGTAAAACTCTGGAGACATCTGCCCGAGGTCATCCCAAACAAAGGTTTATGTCGTGGCTATTCATTCAACAGCAGAACTCAGGGCTATGTTTAATAGTGAAAGTAAGAGCATTTCCACACACTCAATGCGAAGGGAAATCAAGAGATTGGGACTGAACAGCTTTGTAGCCTTAAGAAAACCACTTATCAGTGAGGCTAATTGGAAAAGAGGGTTTCAATTTGCTGGGGAGCATAAAGATGAGTCCAGATTTACCCTGTTCCAGAGTGATGGGTGCATCAAGGTAAGAGGAAGAAAGATGATATGATGCACCCATCATGCCTAGTGCCTAAAGTACCTGTGAGGGCAATCATATGATCTGGTGTTGTTGCAGTTGGTCAGGTTCAGCAACATTATGTGCCAGAAGAATGAGGTCAGCTGACTACCTGAATATACTGAATGACCATCAATGGATTTTTTCTTCACTGATGGCATGGGCATATTCCAAGATGACAATTCCAGGATTCATCAGGCTCAATTTGTGAAAGAGTGGCTCAGGGAGCATGAGACATCATTTTCACACATGGATTGGCCACCACAGATTCCAGACCTTAACCCCGTTGAGAATCTTTGGGATGTGCTGGAGAAGACTTTGCGCAGTGGCCTGACTCTCCCATCATCAATACAAGATCTTGGTGAAAAATTAATGCAGCACTGCACAGAAATAAATCTTGTTACATGCAGAAGCATAATGAAACAATGCCACAGCGAATGTGTGGCATAATCAAAGCTAAAGTTTTTTTTTGGTGGCCAATAAAAAAAACTGAAAAAAAAAAACTGAAAACTGCCTGGCCAAACTAGTGTATGTCTTTAATTAATGGAGTTTTATTTTGTAAATTGTTTGTTTTGTATATTTTTCGTATCTTCGCCATGATTCCATTTATAAAAGCAATAACATAGTACAACAGTTAAAGGGTTGAAATACCTTTTATGGCCATTGTATTTCCAGTGCAATGACAACAAACAAACCGGTCACTGGCGCACCAAACACACACTGTACTGGACTGAACCTGGCCTTTATCCATAGCAAAGCAATTCACCATCTTGACACTGTCAAATACAAAAACAGTTGGGATGCTGTGTAAAACATGAGATAAAACAGAATATAATAATTTGCTCATCCTATTATATCCACTCAATTGAAAACAGTACAAAGACAAAATATTTATTGTGTTTTATCATGTCATCTAATAGATTTTAAAAAAAAATATAGGCTATGCTTATTCTGAATTCGATGCCATCAGCATGTTTCAAACATGTTTGGACAGGAGCAACAAAAGACTAGGAAAGTTGTGGAACGCTTCAAAAACCCCTGCTCTGAACATTCTCACAGGTAAACACGTTTAGTGGCCACAGGTGACAGTGTCATGATTGAGTATGAAAGAGACTTTATTAAGGATACTACTACATAGGCTCAGGAGCACTTGATTGCCTTTGGTTTTTATCTATGTCTAACACAGCATCCAACATTTTTGGCATCAGGGTTGTAACTTGGACTCATTATAGGCAATAAACCCAGTTTTTATCAACACATCACTGCTCTCCATAAAAGAGTGTGAGATCAGAGCACCTTCTGTTGCCCTCTACCTCCTGTTACAGCTTTATAAAAGCATAATTATCTCATCCTGCTGTCCTGTTTCCTCTGCTTTTTCACCAAGCTGTTTCCAGCAAAAAACAACTTAACAGTGTCAATTACACCGCCTCCAATGTCATTAACCTCCCCAGAGCAACAGATGAGCATCACAAAGAAAGCACTCTCCAGAACAAGTGACACTGATCAACCTCCTCAATTCACATGTTGTCCATGTTTAGTGTATTTTTAGGTTTTTCTTGATTTTGACAACAAATGTCTATCCTGGGAAACTACTTCTCTGTATTCTAAAGTGACTTTTAATATTTCCTCCTCATCTGACCCCCTCAATCCACCCTGGTGCCTAGCATGCAGGCCGGCAGCTGACCCTTGAGCAGGTGATCCACAGCAGACTGGACAGCGGGTAACGTCAAGTCATTCGACTTGCTGGTGGACCTTGATGTGAGCACAGAGGAGTTCAGAGTTCAAGCTTTCATTAAACGTGCCTATAAAACACATTATGTGTGCTCTTAAGGGCTAACGTATTAAATGTATGTCTTGTGTCATGCAACATTTGCAATATGTTTCTATATTTAAAGTTTTTCAAGCAGAAGTTTATAAAAAACATTGCACTTGTGTCTTTCTTTCTTTCTTTCTTTCTTTCTTTCTTTCTTTCTTTCTTTCTTTCTACCGACCCAAGTTCACATTTGAAGCAAGCTGTCGTGGCTGTACGGATTAATTAGTTATTGGGGGTAACTTGTTACAAAGTAATGTGCGGATTACTCTTTTTTATGATGCGTTAGTTCTGCAATTCAAGTAATCTGTTATTTTGTTCAGTTTTCATTGAAAGTAATTAATTACTTGAAAAAAAACCTGCTGTCTTTTCCTGAAGCATTTGGAGCTCAGTTTCTTCGTTCAGTTATTTGTGAAACATATACTGAAATTTAATTTAAAACATGTTCCACTTTCAACATTTAGCGTATGCAGTTGACTGCTCTTCTAATATTGTCCTCAAATATAACATAAAGACTGACTGTAGCTCAACATTTTTACTTTCTATCATAAAATTGTGACTATTGCAATGTTGATTTAGACTTCATGCTTGTGAGATTATGATTTTTCTCAAATATTACAACTCAATTCTCTTGCTACTTTACGCTCGCAACGTCGCTGCTTCATTCCTGAAATCTCAGATATTCTTTTGCTTTGATATGGCCTTAAAACTCCATTGTTTTAAAAGGCACTTATGCACTTGAATCACTTGTACATAGGAATGCACTTCGTCATATTTGTGCTTCTGTTGTTTCTGTATAAGCACCCAAAATTCATTGCGGGTTCATTTGCTGTATTTTTAAACATCATCCACTAGCTATAAGAGCCTGTGTTGTGTTGTGTGCATTGAATCAGAACAGACCTGTAATACTTGCTGTAATACTGTTCACTTATTATTTTGCCTTTTTCAGTTTGTGTTACATTTTAGTTAGGCATCAAAAACACAGAGGTTAAGTTAAGATGATTTGGGTTGAAATACATCCTTGCACAATGTCAACCACGCGTTAGAAAGAATAACTTCTCCCACATTTGTATTTTTCTGTTCTTTTTCCCATGTTGCAAAGCTATGACATAAGAAAAACACGAGTGGCCAGTTGCAGTTATGGTCCTGGAGCAACAATAAGTTGCCAGGATATAAAGATAGCAGTTGATGTTTCTGCAAACCACAGATATGTTCAAATTTGTACATGTCATAGGCTACATACATGTTGACAGTTCCACAAAGCATGTCTTATCACAGTCCATGTTTATTGCTCCCATTGCTGCTATTGCTCTCCCAAAATAACATATGTAACACACCCAGTTTGGGGGTCTTAGAAAAGAAATGCCCTGACCTTTCCCTTTGATTAATATCTGTGTTGTTATGTGAAGTATCATCCAGAAGATGGCAGTAGTATA
>JARJLU010017728.1:0-12807 GCA_030272975.1 Sparidentex hasta | reverse complement strand
TCCTGAGGAAGCTGAGATCCTTCAACGTGTGCAGCAAGATGTTGGAGATCTTCTACCAGTCTCTTGTTGCCAGCACCATTTTCTTTGCTGCCGTTTGTTGGGGCAGTAGCATCAGAGCCAGCGACACCAACAGACTTGACAAAATCATCAGGAAGGCTGGCTCTGTGCTCGGTCTCAGGCTGGACACTTTTGAGACCGTGGTGGAAAGGAGAATGCTGAATGTGTTACTTTCCATCATGGACAATGATCAGCACCCTCTCCATCACACAGTGGACAGACAGCGGAGCACCTTCTCTCACAGGCTGCTCCAGCTCCGCTGTCGAAAGGACAGATACAGGAAATCTTTCCTACCACATGCCATCAGACTTTATAAAAATAGTTAAATAATCTGGTCTTTCCATACAGTCCATACACACTTTATCTGTTTCTTCTGTTTTTCTTTCCTGCTACATGCCATCAAACTGTACAATAATAGTTAATAATCTGGTCATCTAATACAGTACATGCACACTTTATCTGTTTTTCTTATGCCCACCGGTCCACTGCTGATAATTTATCTGTTTCACTGCACCTTATATTTTATCTTATTTTAATAACTACCTCTTTTTATACATTATCTATACTGTGTATATTTGTACATTGCATTTTATACTGTAATTAATATGTTATTTCTTCTTTTTATTTCAGTGTGTTGCTTATATCTTTTATGTATGTAAATGCTGCTGCTACGCCAAAATTTCCCAGCTTGGGATTAATAAAGTATATCTATCTATCTATCTATCTATCTATCTATCTATCTATCCATCTATCTAAAACCTACTTTTTCGAGCTCCTCCTAGGCAATTTGACCAATTTGTACTAAACTTTGCATGAAGCATCTATGGAACCTCCTGACAAAAAGTTATCAAAAGAATTTTGATAGTCCATAAAATGCTCAAGATTTAAAACAACAAATTCCTGGATATTGTGTTGAAAGCAGACAATCTTGCACATCTTAACAAAATACTGTCTGATTACTACGTAAATGTTCATAATTGTGTTCCATGGACTGATGAGGCTTCGTGTAAAATTTGGTGCAAATCGACCAATAGGTGGTCATTTGGTCGAAGACTAATTAGTTTGAATGGAAAGTAAATGGGAAAATCTTAAAATCCTCCTCAAAACTCATCGCCTTTCAACCTCTTGTTGTGCTTCATGCTTTGAGCTACAGATACCATTCCACCTTTTAAAGGCTCAGAAGACCTTGAACTGTTGGGCATGTATTCAGTTTCTAAAAATCTTTCACGGTTTTCAAACCATCACAGTTTTGGTTTTAAGGATTTTTAGGCCGTCTTGTGATTTTATAATGGGTGTGTATTGCGTGAGCTAAAGTGCGTGACATCATCACTAGAGTGTACAGCAGCTGGACGAACTGGAGAAAAAATTCTCTTCAGCTACTGGACGATGACACTTTCAGCTTCTTCCTGAAACTATTTCATTGCATTATGCCTCATGTGGACATTTTCGTCAGCCAGCTCCAGAAGTGGACCATCAATTCAGTCTTTGTCTGGGGAATCATGCATGTACATTACTTAATGCCAGTGGGACCAGGCCACCAAATTATAGAGAAATTGCTTCTTCAAGGCGTTGCATGCGGAAGCCCTGAGGGCAGCACGCCCCGAGGTGCGTGGACTGCGAGGGCCCATCCAACACTGCTCGCAGCTTTAATTATACATTGTTGTTTACACCAGTCCAATGAAAAACAAAATCCAATCTAATGGAAGACTGAATAGCTTTAAATGGTGCCATTTTCCTACAGCCATTACATTGTAACACTATTACTGCATTGAAGTGGCAACAGGTTTATAGAGAACCAATGTAAATATAGACAGTTTAATTTTTATATATTTATTAAAGTCTGCAACCAACATTTACTTAATAATAATGTGTTAAAGCAGAAAAGTGACAGTTTAATAAGTTAAAACAAAAATGTGTCTATTGTCATTTTCAACAACTAAACCTTTACCAAAACTTAATTTTCTGTCAATGGATTGACCCATGTATCTACTAATCATTGCAGGTCTACTATGAATACTATAGAATATTTTGATGGTTTCTTTCACCAGCTTGTACTCAAGAAAGTTGATCTCATGCATGGATCTGCAGTCACATTAATGTGCAGTATCCTCACAAGAGCTGATTACAGAACACAAATGATTCTTTGGGTTTCAGCTGAGATATTTATAAAAATGTTGAATACTATGAAAATTGTAAAAGATTCTCAACTTGATTCAGATTCAATAAAATGCTTTTGAATGGAAAGCAAACATGACTTTTAGAGCTTCGAGGGTGCACAGAGCCAGGAGTCAGTATTGTGCCTCTCTCTCGGTCACATCCAATCCAAGTGTTGTTTCCTGTCCTGGCACTTTGACTGGCATGCTGGGAGATGAGCATGGAAATTAACTGTTGCCTGCACCTGCCTGGAGAGTTTGAAACCTTATTTCTTACTCCTTCATGCTTCTTGCTCTCACTTTCTCCTCTGTCTTGTTGTCTTGCTTCTCTGACTGCCAGCTCACTTTCACTCTCTCTCATCTGAACCTTCCCTTTGCTCTCTCCTCTCCTCTCCTCTTCTCATCTATGCTTTTCTCTGTGCAGGGAGTCAGGGAAATCCCCTGGCAGGAGGCTGCTGCTGCTCTCCATTCACCTCTGCCTTGTTCAGTCCTTCTCTCCCTGTATGCCTGCCTCTACTTACTTTCATTGCTCTCCTCCTCCATTTCTCATGCATTTCTCTTTCTACGCTCAACTCTTTCTCCATGCTGCACATATTCCTCTGCTCGATCCATACCAAGCCTCCTGTCCCCTTATGCTCATCTCCATTCCAATTTCACTCTCACTCTTGTGTCGTTAACATCTGAGCTGTTATTGTCACCTCACCTGTTCACGCAAGGAATATGAATAATATTCTGCTCTGCTTCTTTGCATAGATCAAACAACTTGCAAAACATGCCTCACCACCTTTTGGACCAGGTAGGGGAAACGCTTTCCTTTGGGCAAACACTTGGAAAGTAGAGCAGAGGTTCTAAATGGCAAGAGGTGTGAGGGAGCTGAATTAGGCTGGTACAAAGGAGACAGCAGGAGAGAATGAAATTATAATGTCATTCTGTACTGATCCCAAACGATCTGCTCTCTTCCTCAAAGCTACTTTTGCAGGGTGAACAACTGGCCCTCTGAAGGGCACAAGATAGACAGACAACATCTCTCATTTCTTAATCTTTCATTGAAAGGAGTAAACGAGATGACGGTCACACGTTAGGCCACTCCTTAAGGGTGGGACAAAAATATTGATGAAGCAAAATATCGCCGTCCTTCCTCATGCAATACAACTATCGATACACTGGTACCAAAAGAAATATAATACATATTTCATTTTAAAAACTAAGTCGCTGTAAAAAGATTTCCCAGCCAATCTGACTCCCCAGCATTACTACTTCATTGCTCCTTGCGGTGGTACTTATCACATGAATGAGGGAAATTGAACAGAAGTTAACTGGCCAAATAAGAAAGTTAGGTTAAGAGTTGCCCATGCCACATTTAATAGGACAAACAAAAGCAATAACTATGTAACTGTCTAGTAAAAGTGAAGTACTCAGGCAACACCCTGAATATACAAAGCCCCCTGCGGCACTACCATCATGATCACTTTGTTGAGAAAGCAGCTAATACTAGCATTGTAAGTCAACCTGCATCAGTGAATGCAGTGTAGTGCTTCACGCATGATTATTAGAGTGTTTTGGGTTACATTTGGCTGTTAATAATAATTAATGATTATCAGAGATAATCATTAATTATGACAAATGATAAGCTCAAATTCTGACAGATCACCACTAGGCACTACCCTTGAAGAAGAGAAAAAAATGCCAATTCACCAAATCAGTCTCATAAAAGGTACAAAACTTTCATTTAGCATGTAAATATAGACTGGAGAAATAGCTTAGACTACTTCAGTGGATATGGCCTATGACAGGCGTGTCATCCCCGCTTTCTTGATCAGACGTTCAAAAATGGACTTCAAGTGGAATAACTAATAAAAAAAAACAGGTTATTCATGAGTTTCCAGGAGATAAAAAAAAAAATCTAACATTTATGGGAGATGTTCACCTGGTTATCGTCAGAATTCTGGATTATGATATATCCAAGTCAAGTGTATTACTGTATTTTGGTAATATGACAGGGAATGTTGTGTTAAAAGAGGACAGATATTTGTTGAAAATTGTGTTTTGTGTAAAAAAAGAAATTACAAGAAAATGGTACAAGCCAGATCCACCAACCACCACACAAGATGACTGGCTGAAAATTTTGAATGAAGTATATGTCATGGAGCAGCTGATTTATAAGATAAGGACTCAAGAGGAACAATGTTGAGATAAGTGGGAGAAATGGACAGTCCACACATCAATGACAGGATAAGGACTATCACATGGACACAGGACATTATCACAGGAATAAACTGTAGGGACATGGCAATCCAGTGTGTACCGTTTCTGAAGTAATACAAATAAAGCATCAATAAAAAAGGTATAAAACTGTCAGTCTGTAACTCTGATTGATAATTAGCCTTGTAATTACAACCAAAATTACCATAACAGCTAGTAAGGGTCAAAAGGTTTTGGAGTCCTTGACAGAGTAGAGGTTGGCAACATCATTCTTGTACAATATCAAATAGACAGCATGAAGATTAAAGGTATTTTGTTTAACACAAAGATGAAACACTAACATGTACTATTTACAGGTGTGTGTGTGTGCGTGTGTGTGTGTGTGTGTGTGTGTGTGGAAGAACAAAAGCAAGATGGTTAAGGAAGACTCGCTGATCAAAAGGGACTACACGATGGCTGAACAAAGGGTTGGATTCAGGTATAAGATGGTGGCTCACCACTTGTTCTTTGAGAGAAGAGAATAAAGAAACAATGGTGGTGCTCATATCATGTCCTCACTGATATCACATGTGGGTGTGATATGGTCCAGGCTGAAGGAGTATGTGTGCATGTGACGTGATGCCAAGTTAGAGAAGATGGAAAGCTGCATACAAAGACACTGAGTCTGCGTGAAGCATAATTGAACTAATGTCAAAATTAGCTGTGTAGCGAAGCAAACCACCAATAACCTGACCTGAGATTACAACAACACCAAGACAGTGAACACACAAATAGCACATGCTAACCCTTACCAGGGTCAACCCACGGAAAGCGGGAGGCCCAGATAACATCCCGGGACATATGCTCAGAACCTGCACTGGTGAGACGTCCTGACCGACATCTTCAACATCTTCCTCAGTCAGGCCATCATCCCCAGATCCTTCACAACTTCCATAAAATGCAAGATGGCGCCGTGCCAGTGGCAGCCTATTGTAGCAGCTCCCGGTACTTCATAGTTTTTATTAAGTTTTTATGTGTTTTTAGCATATTTTTTAATTCATTATTTGTACTCTGCACTGTGGTTACACATTGTCCACACATCAAGATGTTTCTCCAATGGTCTGAATATCTCTTAGTAACTTTTTTCGTGCTTTGGTCTCTCCTGGTGACTGGAAGCCGTGCCAGCTCTACAGCCGGCATTGTTTACAGTCGCGACCAGCTGAGCTCCCTGTGGCCCCAAACTCTCTTCGCCGGGGAGAGACCGACAGTACCGAAGGTGCTATGGAGGCGACAGCGAGGCTGCAGAGCGGGAGTTAAATGGAGAAGGAAGAGGAGGAAGTTTAAACGCTGCATCCCTGCAAATATTACTGGAAGCGTAAAGTCCCCGGCCAATAAGATGGACGAACTGGAAGTGCTTGCCGGGACGCAGCGGGAGTAAGAGAGTCCAGTATCATGTGTTTCACGGAAACGTGGCTACATGTACAGATACTGGACTCCAACGCCACCATCCCCAGCTTCCAAACGGTCCGAGCCAACAGAGACACCACCACAAGCAAGAAGAAAGGAGGGCTCGCTGTGCTCGTCAACAACAGATGGTGTCACCCTGTGCACATCTCCATGAAAGACCAGTTATGCAGCCCGGACGTCAAGCTCATCAACATCGGACTTTGTCCATATCATCTGCCACAGGAGTTTACCAGTTTCATCACCATAACGGTTTACATTGCGTCATCTGGAAACGCCGACACCACGTGTGACGTCGTCCTCGCTGCAACCGCGGCACTACAGACGAAACACCCCAGAGCCTTCGTCATCATCACAGGTGACTTCATCCACGTCCCTCTCTCATCCACTCTCCCAACGTTTCACCAGTTTGTCAAATGCACAACAAGGGACAATAAAACCGGAATCCAAACTGCAGAACATTAAAACCAGGGATGTATGGAGGGGGATGAGAGAGATCACCGGCTTCCGGAGGACAGGTGGAGGAACAGCTGAGGGGAACGAACAACGTGCAAACAAGTTTAACCTGTTTTTCAACAGGTTGGACTCCAGCTCCCCCAGCAGCCCCCCTGCTGCTCATCCGAGCAACCACCTCTGGTTGTTTAAGTGCCCAAAAAAGGACATCCTGTGGCACTGGATGACTATAGGCCAATTGCACTGACCTCACATCATGAGGGTCATGGAGAGGCTGGTTCTTGCACACCTCAGACCCTTAGTGTGCCCATCACAGGACCCCCTACAATTTGTACATCAGCCCCATGTTGGGGTTGATGATGCACTCATTTACCTGCTGCAGGAAGCCTACTCCTCCCTGGACAGACCCAACACTGCTGTCCGCGTCATGCTCTTCGACTTCTCCAGTGCCTTTAACACCATCCACCCCAAGCTGCTGAAGGCCAAACTGGAGAACATGCAGGTGAATTCTCCTCTTGTCACATGGGTCGATGACTATCTGACGGGCAGGCAACAGTATGTGAGATTACAGAACTGTGTCTGACTGTCTGATCAGCAACATTGGTGCCCCCTGGGGAACTGTGCTGTCGCGCTTCCTCTTCACCACCTACACTGTAGATTTTAAGTACAACACTGAGTCATATCATCTGCAGAAATTCTCTGATGACACGGCCATTGTTGGGCATGTAGAGGGTGGAAGGGAGGATGAGTTCAGGGACCTGGTCGGCAATTTTGTCAAATGGTGTGAGGAGAACCACCTGCAGCTGAACGTGGCGAAGATGAAAGAGATGGTGGTGGACTACAGGAGGAACACGCCCCCGCCCTCTCCAGTCTGCATCGGAGGGACAGACATCGACATTGTGGACTATTACAAATACCTGGGTGTGGTGCTGGATGATAAACTGGAGTGGACCGCAAACACGGAGGCAGTCTACAAGAAGGGCCTGAGCCGACTTTACTTCCTGAGGAGGCTCAGGTCCTTTAATGTCTGCAACCGGATGCTCCAGATGTTTTATCAGTCTGTTGTCGTGAGCACCATTTTCTTCGCTGTGGTGTCAAACAGACTAAACAAACTCATTAAGAAGGCAGGGTCTGTTGTTGGCTTTAAGCTTGTCACCTTGTGGCTGTGGCTGAGGACAGGATGCTGGCAAAACTTCTGGTGATCATCTTATTGTATATTGTGTATAGTGTATAGTGTTTTAAATTGAGTATTGTACTCTGATTGTATTTTGTATTTCTGATTATATTGTACCGCTGCTACGATGACCTAATTTCTCCTCGGGGATCAATAATCAGTCTATCTATCTATCTATCTATCTGTCTGTCTATCTATCTATCTATCTATCTATCTATCTATCTATCTATCTATCTATCTATCTATCTATCAGTAGCAAAGAAATCAGTTGTATCCTGTCTGAACGTCCCACCCACAGACTAATGGAGAATCTCCTTCTGCTTGGCCTGAATATGTCTCTGGATTCAGGACTTTCTGATGGAGAGACCTCAGTCTGTAAGTGTCAGAATTACAGTTTATCTCAGTCACTTTGGTGCTGGGTTCTATTAACATTTGCACAGCAGTTAGTGCATTTTTCAAAACAACTCGTGCAAACTGCAAAACCTAGTGGATAACTTGCAAAAGCACATCAGTTGCTCAAAATGGATAGTCCATTCCTCAAAAGCAAGTTTTCATGTCAGTGAAACTGCCAGTGTCATCAAAATGAGAAGTCTTGACACCATCGTTTATGAACAAGATAGTCAAATGGCTTTGTCATGTTTTCATCATGATAGTTTATTCTCTCAGTGTTTTCCAATGCTAAAAAAGGTCAGAACTCAGACATACGTCTTTCAACATTATTGCATTGTTTGCAATCACCATTGAACAAATGGCTTCCTCTTGCTGCAGGGTAAAAAGGGGCCCTCATCCACCTCTGCGAGGTTGTCTTTCAAGCCTATGTGGTGCAGAGTAAAATTACAGTAATGTACAGTAAACATGAGATATTACAGTTTTTCTCAGTTGCTTTGCTGCTTTTCTCAGATCAGAATGAAAATTTTCATAACTATTAGTTCAACCTCTACAGCATTTAGTCATTTGTGCACATCATAGTAGCAATTTCTCCTTCCTCTGAACAAATTGCAAATGCTTTTGGACATGTATCAGGTGCTTTCATACAATTATCTGCTGTTTTATAACATTATAATTTGCTTATGTCATGTCAGTCAAGATGAACTATACTTATGGATGCTGAATAGTCATTCCCAACAAAACTAATAGTCTTCATTCAGTTTCTTCAGTCATTACATACAAAATTGTTGATCAAATTCTGTCAAGCAAATGTTATACCTTTCTTTATCATTTTTTCCTGGGAATGTCTCCTACATTGAACAATGGCTCTCGGGTGAACTTCAGCTTTCACTGTGACACAGAAATTGAAGGTCAGCATCGTGGAAGAGGGGTGAGGATGCAGGGAGGAAGAGGAAGGGGACGAAACAGGGGAAGAAGGAGAAGAGGCCAAATACATAAGCAGATTCTTAATGAAATTAGGGCTACAGTTGTGAACCATGTTGTCAAGCACGGCCTCACAATGGCTGAGGCTGGTCGGAGGGTGCAACCAAACGTTGGAAGAACCACTGTGAATTCAATCATTCAAACATTTTGTAGGGAGAACAGGTATGTATAGTATTGGACATTTTCAGGAAAATGCATCACCTGGCCCCACACTACCTGTCTGACCTCCTTATCCCCCATCGCCCTTCCCGAGCTCTCCGATCCTCCTCCACTCTCACTCTGACTATACCACCATCCAGACTCAAAACCTTCGGAGACAGAGCCTTCTCCAGATCTGCGCCCCGACTTTGGAACTCTTTCCCCCAACCAGTCCGTAACTCTCCCTCACTTACCACATTTAAATCCTGCCTAAAAACCTACCTTTTCTCACAAGCCTATGATCTCCCCTAACCATAACCTTCTTCATTCCTGCCCTCTCCCCCTGACTCGCCCCTCTACACTCTCCTCACACTCTCCTCACTCATTAGCCCCCCCACCACTCTTCAATCCATCCCTGCCACCTCTTGACTACTGTTGTACCTGTTTTGTCTATTTGTCTGTACCACTGTTATCTACTCCAAGCCCCACTACTGTTTTTGTTCTCTGCTGTGCTTTGTGTCTTGTTATTCTTTGCTTGCTATCTTGTGTATTATCTTTGTTTGCTATCTGTGTACCGAACTCTGTAAGAAACTTTGGGTCCTTGAAAAGCACTATCTAAATGAAATTAATTATTTATTATTATTATCATTATCATTATTATTAAAAGGTATAAAATTTGGGTTAGGGTTAGGGTTAGGGTTTGATAATTTTGTATGTAATGACAGAAGCAGTGAAGTGAAGACTATTAGCTTTATTGGGAATGACTATTCAGCATCCATAAGTATAGTTCATTTTGACTGACATGACAAATCATAATATCATAAAACAGCAGAGAATTGTATGAAAGCACCTGATACATGTCCAAAAGCATTTGCAATTTGTTCAGAGGAAGGAGAAATTGCTACCATGATGTGCACAAATGACTAAATGCTGTGGAGGTTGAACTAATATTTATGAGAATTTTCATTCTGATCTGAGAAAAGCACCAAAGCGAGAAAAACTGTAACTGGATCTCCTCAAGGCTGTGTACTCAGTCCACACTGTAAAAACGACAACTAGTAATTGTTGATTTCATTTAAATTTTCAAATTAAACTGACTCAGAAATAAAGCTTTCCATTTACAACCAACAAAAACTTGTATGCCCAACAAATTTCTCTCATTGTTGTCCTAACTGAGATTTTCTAAACAGCACAACAAAGACTATCAACTTTTGAGTTAAATTTTTGAGTGAAGTTGAGAACCAGTGGGAAACCCCATAGATGACTGATGTGTGCATGCTCACATGGTCTGAACAAGTTTGAACCAAACCCAACCGACCTTCTAATGAGCCTGAGCAGAGGTGATCCGTGTGATGGTGGTCCATAGACAGCAAGAAAACTTGACCAAACGTGGCCAAAGTTGTGTTTGGACATTTTCTGGACAGAAGCGGGAGCTGACGAACATTTTGCCTGAGCAGGTAAGCTAATTAAGAGTGTTGTTAGGGTTTTCTACAAGCACCTAACAATATTTCCAGCCATTCACCTACTTCTGTGCTAAGGTTTTATTTCAGAGCATCGGCCCAGCTCGTTCGACCCCCGCAAAAAGTAATGTTTTATACTGTTTAATGTTAATCACGTCTGAAATTCAGATACAGACTCTCATCACTAAATGACGGCATCTCACACTGGCTTTTTTACTGCACGTCTGCCGTGGCAAAGCTTATTAGCTTGTTACCCGCTTTGTAATCGGTTTTAATATTATCCTTGTGTGGAGACATGATTTTAACATTGACCAACGAACAAACTACCGCCTATGTAAACTACGCAGGTGCAGGCAGGCGTCGTCATGCAGATGCCTTCATGGGTCGATGTTTGGCAGACATGCGCCAATTATATGACTGATGTAAGTAACTTGCAAATTAGCTAACGTTGTTTTTCTTTTTTTCAATAGACACCGTTTATCTGGTGCTGCACTGTTACTTTACAGTAATGTATAAAGCTAACGGGACAGTTTGACAGCTGGTGTGACACTGCCTAATGTCCTTAATTATTGTAAGTCAATTGTCACATAAAGATTAAAGTTGTGCTTTATGCTCTGTTATATTGCTACATTTTCAGAGCTTTTTAAAATGGGAAAGGAGACAGAATATTTGAGGAATAATTGTTGTGTGTTGTTGATGTCACATTACAGATAGTATTAATTTTTTCATAGTTATTGAATATTTATCATAGTAGCAAAGACGAATGTTTGAATTCACATTTGAATTTATATTGTAGTGATGACAGTTGGTGCTTTCACAAACTATGGACATAATGAGACTTTAAAATCAGTAATCATCATTAATATGGATATAACAACTAAATGGTTAAAGGAAAATAGAACAGTAAGGACAGTCTGGTAAGTTGGGAAAATTACATTGGCCATTTGATATATCCTCTTCTCCCTGCATGACAAATTCACCCTGGATATTGCCTATCCAGTCATGGAACATCACAAGTTGGGGAATTAGAGCTGTATTGTTATTTTATGTTTACAAATTACGGGGACTGTTGCAAAAGTGCTTTTAGCAAAACTGATTGTGTCCTGTGTGTCTCTTGTGTTTCAGGGGTGGATTTCATGCAGTGCAGATTTTGCAAATTCACAAGCTCCAGTCAAGAGACTCTTCTGAAACATTTTCGCCTTCATCACGGACAAGGTGCACATTGGCCTTGCATTCACACAGACTGTGTATGTGTATTTAAAACACCTGGAGCATTACGATCCCACCTCTCAAGATCACACTCAACAGTTAAAATCCACAAAAATTCAACATTTCAATGTGAATTGTGTGATTTTAAGGAGATCTGCAGTGAAAAAACTTTTTGGAACCATCTTGGACATCATTTAAAGAACCGAGAATCTGTACAATGTCCCTTTCTAAGGTGTACCTTTAAAACAAACATTCGCCCAACCTTCAGTTCTCACAGAAGTCGAAACCATAAAAATTGTACACTTGAGGATTTTCGAACAATTGCAAGAACTGTTCCTGAAGATGAGATAATTGGAAGTGAGCAATCTGATAGTGAAGCTGGAACATCAGCTTATAATATTGTGAGACCAGATGAGGTTGAAGAGAATGTAGAGGATGTGGATGGTGAGACCCTTGAACATAAATTGGCTTCTCTCTTTCTGTGTATGCAAACAGTGTTGCATGTTTCTCGAGCTGCAACACAAAAGATTGTAGAGGATTTGCGTAACCTGCTCTCTTTCTCTAACATTCATACTCTCAACAGTGTCAAAGAGATACTTTCAAAACATGAAATTGAAGTAAATGATTCTGTTTTGCAAGACATTTCTAATGCTATAGTTCAAACAAATCCACTCCTTTTAACAACATCGGAGAAAGGTTCCCTATCTACAGATCACAGAGGAAATATATATTTCAAAGACCACTTTTCTGTTGTAGAACCCACAGAATATCTGTACAACACAGCTCATAAAAACTCTTTTGTTTATATATCTGTCACTAAGATACTTGAGACTTTACTCAGACGGGCAGATTTTTTGGACCAAATTGTATTTAATCAAGAAGCTTTATCTGGACACCTTAAGTCTTTTCAAGACGGCAAGTATTACAAGGACAATAAGCTACTGGGACAGCAGAACCTATGTATCAGTTTGGCGTTATATATTGATGATTTTGAAGTCTGTAACCCACTGGGCACCTCTAGAAAACTTCATAAGATTACTGCAGTATAGTGGGTAGTTTTAAATTTACCGGCCAGATTCCGATCGAATCTCAGTTCAATTCAGCTAGCTCTCTTAGGTAAAAGTGTGGATGTCAAACAGTATGGTTA
>JARJLU010017727.1:0-12273 GCA_030272975.1 Sparidentex hasta | reverse complement strand
TTATACAACTTTGCCAAATCCTTCTTAAGATTTCGATTCCAAATCTCTCAAGAACTCAAGATGAGTCTCCCTCCCTGCTCCTTATTCCTGACAAAGATTCTCATGTCCTCCATTTGTGCCAATGTTATCAACCTTAACAGTGGAGGAACAGAAGGTTTTCTGATGTGACGTGTACGACGACATCATTTGTTTACAACTGTTAGTTGGAAACAGGAGACAGAAAGCCATCTGTGGTTCAGCAAGTGACTCACCCACCAACCTAAATTCCTGCAAGCAAATTAGTAACTTTTTTGTTCATTTACATGCTGACATGACTTCCTCATGTGCTGTGCTGTTTTTCTTTAGAAAGCAGTGTTTGACTTTAGAGATTTGTACTAAACTTCATCATACTGAGCAGTATTACTGTGTTTTGTAAATTCCCATTTCAAAAGGTAGAGAGAATAAAAGAAACATTAATTAATGTTTAACTTTTCATTACCCAGGGAAGAGGACCAGCAGCAGGAAGATCATCACTCAAGACCGGAGAATAATATTTTCACAGAAATAGCTCTAGAAAAACATAGATTGTTGAAAGTCCAGGATATTATTTCATGGGGACAATTTAGTTTAAAGCTCATTGCTTATCATAAAATCATTTGTTTGCTCTCAATTGAAAATACCAATAATTTACACCCAGTGACATCAACAACAGCCAGTGCTCAAGATTCACAGGCTGCAAATGTTTCACCAAATAACAACTCACTGGATGGTTTTACTTATAATATAGGAGGATTTACACTGTGGTTAACAGAGAGGTTAAAACAAACCAAACATCATGACAAAAAAAAAAATGATCTGTTCATTGACATAATGAAATTATATTCAAATATGGAAAAAATAATTATCCCTTCAGTTGAAGCAGGTGAGCCCTTGCAGTCTCTCTTAGACAAACACCACGAGCAGCACAGCAGAGTGGAAAAGCAGTACGCATTTGCTGTTGTGTTTTTAAAACATGGTAAAAGTGTGATTTCTCCTTTATATTATCCATGTAATTCAAAGAGAAATCATTCTGACTCTGACACATTACACAGTGAGGAAATCTTAATTAAAGAACTTCATCATTTCTTTCAGAACAATGGAGCCAATGTGCAACATCTTTTCATCTATACGCACAACAGCCCGTGTACAAAGAGAGAAAAAGCACATATAGAGCCGTGTATGTTTCTGCTGCGAAAAAAAGCAGATCAGTGGCACAATGGATATGGATTTTCTACTTGGATTGCTTTCAGAAGGTTTTGGGGGCAAAGTCGTTCAAACATTTTCGATTATGTCAAAGAAATCCCTCCTCCCAGCAGTCCTTTTTATCCATACATTGAAAAATGTGAAAGAATTCCCTTCAAAGTAGACTGGAAATACTTCAAATTAAAACCTAGGAATATCCTGAACCTCACAGATGTTGAAGTCAGAAAGAGCAAGACACGACGTCAAGACATGAAATCTGTTTTTCACAGTCTTGAGGGATTTGCAGAAACATCATTTGGTCTGAGAACAGAATATTTGGAGACGGGAGGGGAAATGATTGCCCGAAGTCTGAAAAAATTCCGAGATCTGGACATTTGGATAAACATCTCCAAAACTTTGAAAGAGAAGTGGGATGAAATGGTTAACAACAGTTTCTTGTCACTGATTAGAGAAACAATAACTGCTGATTTCAAAGCTGCAGAGGTTCATCTTGCTGTAGAAGATCTTCAGCTGGGGGACAACAGCCACTTAAAGCTTTATCATGTTGTGGATAGAAATCCATATATAAATATGTTGAATTGACAAAAAAAAAAGATTTTTTGAATTGATATAGACTTAGACAGACTTAGAATTCTCTCTATTGATCCTTTTGGGATGAGTCCCGCAAGGAAATTGGATTTCTAGTCTGTTGGTCCTACACTACGCTCCTCTGGTTGCTGATGACGGTGTGCAAGGGGTGGCTGGCATTGTCAATATATATATATATAAACTCTGGGTAACAATTGTAATCATTATACTGGTTAAAAATTGTAACTCAAGTTTTTTTTTCTGAATTTTTGTTGTCTGCTCTGCCCTGAGCGCCTTACAATAAAATTTTAATAATCTAGAATGTGTGTGTGCTTTGTTTCCTCGTCATCATCATCGTCATCAACTAAATTAAATTAAAAGACCAATTTCAATTCATGTGAATTCCTCTGTAAAAGTGTGTGTGTGTGTGTGTGTGTGTGTGTGTGTGTGTGTGTGTGTGCGTGCGTGCGTGCGTGCGTGTGTGTGTGTGTGTGTGTGGCTCAGCTCACCCCAACATCAAGCTCTGGTTTGTTCACCACCCTCTGCGTGTGTTTCAGTCCAACATGAGTTGAGGAGTGTGTGAAGTAAACTTCCTGTGGTCACATGACTTCTTTTGTTTATGGTTACAGGGGTGAAAGTAAATAATAACAACTACTCAAATTACTATGATTAAGTCATGTTTTGGAGCAGTTAATTTTAATTTAATCTTTAATTTTTACTCATACTTAAGTATGCATGACGCACATGTAATCTACTCAATGTCTCTAAATCATACAAGATTACACTTTGAATCTAAATGTTTCATCAGCAAATAAGACTTCTGATCACAAACAGGCCGATGAAATGAAAACCCTGATGTAAGGAGTGTGGAGTCATTTAGACAGAAGATGTGGAGAAACAGAAACACTGTGCTTTTCACACAGACTTTTGATTGATGTTTTCTTTCCTCCTGTTTTTTTCTTGTCCTTCACCTACTTCTGTTTGGACTTTGTGACAATAATCAGGGAGCCACGAGGTGGCAGTATACACCAGAGAACAGTCAAACCCCAGGACACAGTGTAGGTCAACTAGCTGCATGTTGTGAGAAGGATAATGATTCTAGTTAAATTTAGGTGAACGATGCCTGTGATAAATAAATCAATTAAATACATACATTTTTAACTAAATATTCACCTTAGTTTTTTGTGTCTTATTCTATAATCCATGTTGATTTACGTCAGAATGCAGCAGAACATCAAGTCTTAATTAAAATAATGATAAATCTTAGGAACAGTTCTTCTGATGGTGGCACTAAAGCAGCTGTTCTCTCTCTCAGTTCATTTGATTTACATTTGATATTATTTGCATTCTGGACTGACGTGCCTGTGTGATGCTTGATGTGACACTGAAGCTCATCGAGGTCACATACAGGAAGTGTTCATGTGAATACTGTGAGACTCTGAGAAGTACGTCATTTCTCATCAGGCACACACCTTTACTTAGTAAGCCCTTTATATAATGAATGATAAAATTCCACCTTGCTATTTCAATTTGGTGCCATGAATATGATGATTTAACCTCATTTCATGTTCATACAAGGTTTTCGATCAGCTGTTAGAGGAAAGGTTCAAATATTAGCCTGAAACTGTGGCACTCATAAACATGTACCAATGTGTTCTGGTGGTAGTGAATTTTCGTCAGGGAGCACAGTTCCCTCAGTCACATGCACTGACACTTAAGTCAATACAGATTTTAATGGTGTGTTTACTTTTTGCTCTCTGGTGAACATATTCATCTCACCAGCTCATGGTTGCATTCTGGGAAGAAGAACGCTCCCATTTAAAGTCTAGTTAAGTCACTTCCTATCTGACCGCACCCAAGGGAGAAAGGTTTTATCGAGAAACAAAAGTGAAAGCATTTCATAAATTGTGAGGAGGAAAGGTTTAAGATAAACTGCACACTTTGATACTCATAAAGTTGCACCACCATGTTTTGGTGGTTGAGAAGTTCTTCTGGGAGCACAGTTCACTCAGGCAGATGTACTGACACTTCAGTCAATATAGGTTTTCATGGAGTGTTGACTTTTTTTTTTTTTTATCTCTGGTGAACATATTTGTCTCACTAGCTCATATTTACATTCTGGGAAGTTGAACGCCCCTTGCACACAGTGGCAACGCCCTTTTAAGTTCATAGCCACTCAAAATGAAACTTGGCATGGCAACTCCAGATTGTGCAAGATGATTGGCTAAGACTGGAGGATTTATAAGCAGCACGTTTCTTCACTCGCTCCTTTTTTTTGTATGAGAGCTGGAGATCAAAAGAAACAAAGAAAGCAAGATTTAAAACAAAGAAGAAATCCTTCCTCAGCAGGGGCTGGTAATTCAAGTTTTCCACATGGAAAACTACCAGTCCCTGCTGGGACGACACAGCACTCTGGACCAATTCTGGTAAGTCACGGCAACTTTGAACAAACTTTTTTTTTTTTCAATATGTATGATGTTTGTTAGTCATGGCATTAGTGTGTAAAACTGGCTGATAAAATCCTGACATGATTTTTGTTTGGATATCCAACCAAAGTGTTCGACAATTGTAAAAACTGTAGAAATTAATTTCACAGTGACATATTGTTCGTGAAGCAGCATCAAGATATCCTCAGTCCTGATCACTTTAGCCTACTTCTGAGAACATTATGTAGACCCACTTTTATATGTGCACTTTGTGACTGACAACAATGTTTTTTTCTTTTCCTCACAAAGCCGAAGAGAGGCAGACAAGAAGTTCCAGAAAATGCTGAGCAAGAAGAGCAGCAGCCCTTCAAAATCCAAAGGTATGAAATAAAAAGCTGTATTTTGTCCATCGAGTCATGACAACTGGTCCCATGAAAGTAAATGTGAAAACACAGACTCAGTTTTACTTTATACTGCTGAATTTTCTTTTTTTTTTTTGTTGTACCAAAGTCAGTCAAGTATATCCAGTTTCACTTTGATTAGTCTTCATTCAAGTTATTACAAATTAGCAGCTCTAACATATGACACTTTATACAACTGAAGATTTCGATTCAAAATCTCTCAAGAGCCCAAGACGAGTTTTCCACCCAGCTCCTTATTCCTGACAAAGATTCTTATGTTGTCAATATTATATATAAAGTCAATATAGAATTATATTCAAAGTATTACAAGTTCAGATTTATAAGACAATCTGTCTTCTCCTGGAAAGATTCAGCACATAAGCAAACTTTCCAAGGGTAGTAAACTGAGAACAAAAGCAGAAAGTCATCTGTGGTTCAGACTGTGACTCACCCACCAACCTAAACTCCCCCAAGCAAATGAGGAACTTTTTTGCTCATTCAGAAGCTCCCGTGACTTCCTCATTTGTCATCAAAGTGTTGTTTTTCTTTAAAGAACAGTTTCCCTCGACTTTGTACTGAACTCATATTGCGCAGCATTAACGTGTTTGGTCAGTTCCCATTTCAAAAGGTAGAGAGAATAAAAGAAACATTTTTCTGCTCTGTTTTGGCAGTGCACGGTGTATCCTAATCAACATAACTTTTACAATATTATATTTAGATTATTTTGTCCTGTGAGTTAATTAATGTTTAACTTTTCATTACCCAGGGAAGAGGACCAGCAGCAGGAAGATCATCGCTCAAGTCCGGAGAATAATATTTTCACAGAGATAGCTCTAGAAAAACACGATTTGTTTAAATTCCAGGATATAAATTCATGGAAACAATTTAGTTTAGAGCTCATTGCTTATTATAAAAGCTTGTGTTTGCTCTCAATTGAAAATACCAATAATTTACACCCAGTGACATCAACAACAGCCAGTGCTCAAGATTCACAGGCTGCAAATGTTTCACCAAATAACAACTCACTGGATGGTTTTACTTATAATATAGGAGGATTTACACTGTGGTTAACAGAGAGGTTAAAACAAACCAAACATGATGATGATGACAAAAAAAAAACTGATCTGTTCATTGACATAATGAAATTATATTCAAATATAGAAAAATTAATTATCCCTTCAGTTGAAGCAGGTGAGCCCTTGCAGTCTCTCTTAGACCAACACCACGAGCAGCACAGCCGAGAGGAAAAGCAGTACGCATTTGCTGTTGTGTTTTTAAAAGATGGTAAAACTGTGATTTCTTCTCTATGTTATCCACGTCATTCAACAAAGAGAAGTCATTCTGATTCCATCATTAGAGACACATTACACAGTGAGGAAATCTTAATTAAAGAACTTGATCATTTCTTTCAGAACAATGGAGCCAATGTGCAACATGTTTTCATCTATACGCACAACAGCCCGTGTACAAAGAGAGAAAAAGCACATATAGAGCCGTGTATGTTTCTGCTGCAAAAAAAAGCAGATCAGTGGAACAATGAATTTAGATTTTCTACTGGTGTGGCTTTCAAAGCATTTTGGGGACAAAGTCGTCCCAACTATTTCAATTACGTCACAGACATCCCTTCTCCCCGCAGTGCTTTTTATCCATACATTGGAAAATGTGACAGTATCCCCTTCAAAGTAGACTGGAAAAACTTCAAGAAATTAAAACTTCGGGAGATCCTAAACCTCAAAGATGTTGAAGACAAAAAGAAACTACATGAAGACATTAAATCTGTTAACAGTCTTAAGGAATTGGCAGAAACATCATTTGGTCTGGAAACAGATCATTTGGAGTGGGGAGAGAGAATAATTGTACAAAGTCAGGTAATCTTCCGAGATCAGGACATCTGGATAAACATCTCTGAAACTCTTAAAAAGAAGCAGGATGAAATGGTTAACAACAGTTTCTTGTCACTGATAAGAGAAACAATAACTGCTGATTTCAACGCTGCAGTGGTTCATCTTGCTGTAGAAGATCTTCAGCTGGGGGACAACAGCCCCTTAAAGCTTTATCACATCCTGGAGAGATATCAGAAATAATGGAAGTCAAAGTTTTCTCTGGAGCTTTGCTGTCTGTTTTGTCCTGAACGCTTTACAATAAAATTTCAAAAAGTCTGTGTGCTTTGTTTCCTCATCATCACCATGTGTCTGTTGTGTCTTGTTGTCTCATGAAAAGACACAAATAATGACCTCCCTGAAAGCTATGCTTTCAGAACAAGGACCAATCAACGAAATGTAGTCTTATGGCACAACTTGCCTCAAGGTGGAGGTAAAATGAGCCCTCTAGTGGTAAACAGCCAGCAGTAAATACTACTGTATAAATGACAGACTGAAACTAATTTGAGATTATTATTTATCAATGCCATCAATTTAAAAATGGCCCTGTTTAAACCATGTCTGTGTTGGCTTGTTACAACATGCTAACTCAACATCTTCAGTAAAGATTAAATGTGACCTCTGTGTGATCGCTACAGAGTGTGCGTGCGTGTGTGTGCGTGTGTGCGTGTGTGTGTGTGTCTCAATGTGCTTCAGTAGAGACATACACATTCAGTTCAGTTACTGCAGGCAACGCCACACTGGTTTAGTTTCCTTTATTAGTAGTTTCATTACTGATACATGACCTTGTTAGATACCATTGTCCCAGCACACATACTGTAATCCTTTTTGACATGGAGCTTTAAGAATTGGCACAAACAATATACAAATGAACATCCCTGTATACCATATGGATTCAAAAAAAGAAAATTAACAATAAATATCCCAAAATTGGCATAAACGCAAGATAAAAATGCAGGGCTGTATCTCGATAAGACAAAATGTCTTTTAATTATGTGCCACCTTCTTTTTACTCAGTGTGAATGATACGTTTATAAGAAGGAAAAAAAAAAAGGAAAGCAAAACCTTTGGCCCTAAAATAGTTCATAACCAGTCAGAGTAGAGATCACAGAAGGATGTGAATGTACTAACATCAGTTTAGACTCAGTCTGGAGATTCCCCACTTTGTGATCGAGGAGTTTAAACATCAGACGGACAAAAGACACAAAAATCACTTCCAACACCAGAAGTCCACATGTGTGAAATCTTAACTTCTTTCGGTTTCAGAGCATGTGATTTGTCGAGAATATGAATAAAACAAAAGCACACAAATGATTAAAAAAAATTTATTAAGCCCAGAGAATGAATAAGGCAAGCAAGCTCATACTGTATATACAGTTCAGGTTACTATTTACATGGTGTTTACATATTGTTTAGTAACTTTACCGACAGTTGAGGTGGGGTTGGTTTCCCCCTACTGGGTCATACTAGTGTCACACTGCAGACAGCAGGTCTCATGCTTTTAAACCTCTCACTACAGAAGAAACACAGGCCCAATGCAGTAACTGGCAACTCAGTGGAACCCATCCTAGCACAGAAGTCCAGTGTATAGAAACACCCACAGCCTGGTTTGACACTCCCTCCACGTCAAAACAACATCACGGGGATGAGAAAAGAACTCCTCACAGTCTCCTGATATTGGATTTGGTGTGATTATTTCCATATTGCTTCTCTTTGTCCGAGAACAATACACAGAACAGAAAGCAGATATGTTACCTCACATACAACTCTTCCATGAGCGCTGCATTTCTTGGGAGAGAGCTCAGTTACAGTGTTACCTTAGCTCATCATATTTATCACTAGTATCACATGACCAAAAGGACTGGATCAAACAGAGGCACAATAAATAAATGAATGATCATGGATAAATATAAAGCTAAGAGGGAGTGACGTCCAGAAGAGGGATAACCAAGCCACCACTAAACAAACCACTCCATCAGCAGTACAGTACACGACTTATAGCAGAGATTAAGAAAGTCGACTTAAGTGAGACTTAGCAGAGCCAGAGTCGATCAGGAGCTGTAAAGGTCGACTGAGGGAAAACTGAACTTATAAACTCTTCCACAGGCTGGGAGGCTTAAAATTCTCTCATCAAGTTAAAGAACTGACGCAAACAATCCTTTAAAATTAGACAGTTACATGAGCTGGGCTATGGTGGTGGCTGAGAGACAACAGTCAGAACCAGATATAAGGAAGTCTACAACTATCATCCAGTGCAGGACTTAAAGTTGATTGCAAATACCTTCTTAGTCCTCAATAGGGAAAAAAAACAAAACAGTCTGAGCTCTGGAGTTACTTAAGGATCTAGAGGGTGAGATTTGTCACCACTTAGGAGGAGTGCAGAGGACAGGAACGTGATATTTTACTGATACTTCAACCTCAATCCAGAATGTGTTCCTGATGGCAGCAGAACATGAATCAGTAAGACCAATGAGACCGGAGAACTGCTCATGACCAGCTTGTGTTCTCATCTAACAGGGGGCACGTATGTATATTTCTCGGGGTTAAAAGAAGAATGAACAGAGCATTTACGAATATATCGCCAATCATTATCAGACTAAATAAAATGTCTAAAAAAAAAAAAAAGCCCCCACTGTTAAATCGAAGATGAGCTCATGGCAAGTTAAGAGTGAGTCAAAAATATGCAACAACCCGGTAAAAGAACTGCTCCCTACCTAAAGGAGGCCACATACTGCTAAAAACCAAACCTTGCTCTAAAATCCAGCAAGAGTGACACAATAGCAGTGCTTGATATATACAATGTGTGTGTGTGTGTTTTTGTGTTTTGAGACCAAACGGAGGAAGAAGGGCCTGCAGGCTGTGGGTGGAGCGAGTGGAGGCCAGTGGATGTGGACAGCAGGCCTCATGGCGGCGTCTCTGCATTGTTGGTCGTGGTCTTTTTCTTCGTCGGCTTCTTCACTGTCTTGGTTTGAGTCTTGCGGGGGATGGGGGGGGGAGAAATTTAAGAGCAGTTAACACAGTTGATTGAACCAACAATAGAGAGGTTTTGATATAATCATGATGTAAATGGTGATGTTAATGACACTGTCGTCATCCAGATTGGCCCCCTATAAGCCTGACTGTCGCTATGCAATTGTGACCACCATCAGGTAGAAAATCTCCAGGAAAATGAAGTTTCCATTTACTGCACAAGGGAGGCATGTTGCATGACACAAACATTAAGAGGATTTGTTTTTCCTTGTATTCAACTGTGAAAAACTCTGGCCTGCCAAAGAAAAAGAACCCTGTTGATGGGAGGCAAAGGCGGCGAAGATGGAGTGTGATAGAAACAGGGCTGAAACAAAAGTGAACTGACAGGCATTCGCTCATTACAGAGAGCTCTGGTGTTGTGTCACAGCCTGTTCCCTTGTCAAAATGTGCTTCCCCTTACCGCCAGGACTAGAGATGGTTCAAGTCCGGCATTCTCTCTACTAGATCAGTAGATAACAAAACCTGCCTGGCTATAATACAACCAGGTGTTTCACCCTGCCTTTATCATAGCACTGGTGATGGATGTTTCTTGTTTTGGACAATGGCTTTGCTGCTAGCGGTAGCCATGTTGCTAAAGCTAGCAGCCAGAAAATTGAACCAGGAGCTGCAAGAAAGCCAGGAACAACAGAAACACACACACTTGTCTCTGGTTGCTAGCGTCTGTGCAATAGCAAAGCCAACGAAAAGACCACTAAGAGACACTGAAGGGGCATCTAAAAATGTGTCGTTTGCCGCTTAAAATGACAGAAGGAAACGGAGGATAGAGACTACAGGGAAGAGATGAAAATTCAACATTATGTAAATGTATTCTGTTGCCCTGGAGGAGTTTTGTCCGGTCTGAAAACGACTCTGATGAAGTCATCCAAGTTTCCCAGAACTTTGAATACGATGTCACGTTTCTGATGCGGGTGACCAGTGATCAAAAACTGTAAACTATATGAGAGTGACACAACTTACTACACTGCACTATTGGCACTAATGGCAGACGGAGCACATCCACTCATCGACTACACTGACTATTCCTGCTGCAGGATGTTAGAGAAACCTTTCAGATTGAGACCGGGAAGGTGTAATGACTGATGACTGCATGAACTGCATTATGAGAATTGTAGGCCCCAGTGTTGACTCATACTCTGGATTAAATGTCAGGGTAATTCAGGTCTTTTTTAAGATGTCATTTGTTAGTCCTGACTTTGTGCACCTCTGAATCACTTGAAGTACAAACTATCAACACGTCATGTCCTGTCTCCCGCTAAGATGATATATGTTTTTTAAATGCACTAAATGAAAATTTAAATACTTGGAAATTGATCTGCTATTGCTAAACAAATAATTATCACAGTGGTACCAACGATGATTGAAGACAAATGTAAAATAAGCACTGATGAATGTTAAAATGTAATTTAGACCTGGAGGATCAACAGTTTGAGGAGGTGGTAAACATGCAGATATTTGTTGCACATCATCATGGAGTAGCCACTAAAGTCTAAAACAATATCAGCTGCATGTCATTTTGACAAATGACTGATCATCTTTCTTTCAAAAATACCACACATATTATATTTTAGAGCCGACACCCCTGAGAATGAGATTTATAATTTACTCAGAGTAATGGTTAGGTGTACAATCAATGCTCTCTCTTGGCACAATATACAGCATTAACAATCATCCACCTCATTACAGGAAGTCTTGTTCTTTGTGTGTGCATGTTCATTGCTCTACCTCTGTCTTAGCAGCAGCAGGCTTCTTTGCTGCCCTGATGGTAGACGCTCGTTTGGGGGCTTTTTCTCCCACGTCATCATCAGAGTGTTCAGTCCTTGTGTCTGATTGGTCAGAGCTGTGTTGGGATGACGCGTCGTCAGCCAGAGATGTGGCCACCAAAGAGCGGGCTGCAAGATTAAACAAAAAATTGTGGTCACTCAATGACAGAGGAGCTCCGGTTTCAGACTAAAAGTAGGCAAAAAAAGAATCACCAAATGACTCATCAGTCAGCTGAGAGAGCGGAGACTGAACATCAGATCTCTGCCTTTTCTTGACTCTGAGCTAATGTGATTTATTACATAAAAATTAACATAAACATTGAAATACCTTTTGCATTCATTTAGAAGACTGATTTAACAATTGTGTATTTGCCATTTGCAGAGCTGTACATCACTGTAGTCACAGCCTCTGACACCACCCAGTGGCCACATTTCAAACTACAGACTTTGTTTTCTGCCGGTTTTCATTGGATTTCATCGGCTTTATGATAGAGCTCTTGCCAAACTGGTGTGTGTTCTGCCCAGCCACCGCTGCAGTATGTGGGTAAAGAAATGAAAAGCTACAAGAGTGGCAGAGAGCACTTTGGTTACCGTTATTTGAAAACTTCTATCTGACAAGGGTAAATCACTCGAAGATTAATAGAGAACAAGTCACAACCACAAATCGCAGCATTTTCCAGAACACAATTAAAAAGATTGGAAACCACAGTAAACAAAAC
The DNA here is from genome assembly GCA_030272975.1 of Sparidentex hasta. NCBI lineage: Eukaryota > Metazoa > Chordata > Actinopteri > Spariformes > Sparidae > Sparidentex > Sparidentex hasta. The sequence goes on along the minus strand of JARJLU010017727.1, from coordinate 269 downwards.
ATCTGACTGGTGGATTAAGTTGAATTTAACCTCTGGTGGGTGTGTCTTACTTGTATCATGATTGTAAAGACATGCACAGTAACTTACATTAAGACAGTGGTTTCACATTATTCTACTGTTCTACATATGACAGTAATGTGCTAAAAGAGTGTCTTTGAAAATGTTCTGTGCGGGAGGGAATTTTACGAGACAGGTTAATTAGACACAACGTGTCTTGGTAAGAAACCAAAGTAAGCAAGGTCTTCAACGTAAATCCAAATGTTTCAAAT
>JARJLU010017726.1:0-37750 GCA_030272975.1 Sparidentex hasta | reverse complement strand
ATATATATATATATATATATATATATATATATATATATATATATATATATATACCTATATTTCTTAAAAAAGCAATAGTGATTCAATCAAACCATGAACAAAGGAAAAGGAACAAAGGAAACTAAACCTACTTCACTTGTTGTATTCCTCCTTCATTTGACTCCTGTCCCCCTGCCCGTTGCAGTCATGCTTCGGCGGTGGGCCGAAATCCTCCGCTTCACCTCCACCTTCACATCGGACCATTTTTTGATTTTTTTTTTTATATCAGTGAGTGTGTGCTGCTCCAATACCACAGTGTTCAGTGCCTCACACACACGCTCCCACTCACATTTTTTTGGGGGGGGCGGTGTTTATCCCTGACAAGAGGCTACCAAATAACACAGATCTTTGCGTCTCTACTTCATTTAATAGAGTTTCCAGCTCAGACTGTTTACAAAACATTGACGTAGAGGTCATAAATCACTCTTAAGTGGTCGGGAGGCACTCCGGATATGCAATTATGCATAGTAAAGCAAGGAAAAAGTGGGTTTTGCATAATATGTCCCCTTTAAATGAATTTGCATATTTAAATGGGGCGTGGACAGGGACAAAGGAAAAGTGCTTGGATCCATGCATACGCACACTTTGATACATCTCATTTTTGTTGTGCATACGACAGTTTCTGGATTCTAGCGTATGCCATGTTTCAGTAGGAAATCCACGCAAGTTTCAGTACATGAGGCCCCAGGTTTGGCATGAGCAAAAATCCTGCAAGAAAACCCTGTGTCAAATTGGTGGCTTTCACCCTCAACGTTAGACCCCACCCCCAGTCAGTGTTTGGTGAGCCCTCTTAATTGGCTGGATTTGTCTGACTCCACAGTTAGACAGAGTTGGCTACTTTAAGATGTTGACGGGTCCCTTTTCCCACTGCACTGTTTTTTAAAAACTTAAACATGCTGAAGCAAATAACACTGTGCCTTCTCTTTCATGGAGACTTAAAATAAAGAAAGGGAGAAAATATTTCTGGATCCATCCCTTTATCGGGGTCCACAACAAAAGTTAAGAGTCTCTTCTAGGCCAAGGCCTATCCTCCATCGAAGTTTCATAGAATTTGTTTTTTAGTTTATCATGTAATCCTGCTGACACACAAATAAACAATCTGTAAGTTCTGTATAAGCTTTAATTGGGGATGCATCAATCTCACTTTTTTGTCTTCATTAAATTTCTGATCTCAACATCTTGCGATACAAGTACCAATTAGCCACTAATAAAACGCTAAAACCGTGTTGAGCTTGTTGGACACATTTTAATGTAAGGTCATATGAGATTGCTGTCACACTACAAACTATGCTCTGGGGTCATGTTGCGACTTAGAAATTAATTTTAGAAAGACCTTGACGAAGAATATTCTTTTCAATGTCAGTCAGGCCAGCAATCACATCATAGCTCATTCTCAATCATTGTCTGCTCCAGGCAGTAAGATTCTTGAGCTGCTCTATTCATATTTGACTCTCTAAACGTCCAGTGAAACAAAGGTCCTCTGTACAAAACTTTCAAGAAGATTTCCAATGTTTTAGAGTGTGAAGAGGAGAGCCCCTGTGTTTAAAGCAGATAAAAGTAATGAACAATAAACAGAAAGATGTGGCTGTGTGGAAATCAGTATAATAACTGGTCAGCAGTGATGCTAATACAGAAAATTTGTAGTTACCTGTATAGACTTGAAACTGCTGGCACTGGCCCTTAAAAAACATAAAGGGAGGTGAGCTTCCTGTTCCTTAAAGATCACAATAATAAGAGGGGTTGGGAGGGTTGGGTGTAGTGTGTTGTGAAAAGCCTCTTCAGACTCTCAGCCTGTGGAGCCAGAGCCTTTCAAATGTTTCGGAAAATCCTCCTCAGTGAAGATTGATGGAGATGTCAGACCATGGTCTGGAGGGGATGGGTAGCGGCTGCGAGAGACCCATGCAGGACTCGGAGTACGTCTTGTTTCTGGCGCAGACCCAACATGACTCCACATACTCCCGGACCTCCGGCTCCATAGGTGGCCACCAGAACCACCGCGAGATGGCGGTTGTCATTGTCCTCCGAACTCCCGGGTGACATGAAAGCAGTGAGGTGTGAATCCAGTGGATCACCTGTGGGCACAACACAACCGGGATAAACAATCGATTATCTGGGCACCCACTAGGTGGTGGAGCGTCACCATTAGCCTGCTTTATATCTTTTTCTATCTGCCAAGTCACCACTCCAACCAAACAGGTTAGTGGAAGGATATTTTCTGGTTCTTTGGCAACAGGCCAAGTCGAAAGAGTTGAAAAATAGAGACATGGCATCTGGTTTGATGTTCTGAGACTCCAGCCTATAAGAGAGAGAGAAGGAGAAATGGTTAAAGACGGGCGCCCATCTGGCCTGGTGAGAATTGAGCCTTTTGGCTTTTTGATGTATTCAAAGTTGTTATGGTCCATCCAGATAATGAACGGATAACTAGCCCCCTCCAACCAGTGTCTTCACTCCTTCACTCGACCTTGACCCCCAACAGCTCCTGGTTGCCCACGTCATAATTCCTCTCTGCCCTGGACAGCCACTGTGACAGAAAGGCGCATGGGTGCATCTTGCCATCCTGCTCCGATCGATGGGAGAGAACATTCCTCGACCCCCTCATTGGAGACGTAAACCTCAACCACAAACTAACACTGTGGGTCTGGCATGGTGAGGATGGGGGCCGAGGTGAAGCGTCGCTTTAGGGTCTGGAAGGCTGTTTCTGCTTCTGGCAACCAGTGCATGAAGAGGTGCAGCTACTGAACTAAAGCTTCTGTAGAAGATAGCGAACCATAGGAACTGCTGAACTTTTTTGCAGCTATCAGGTGTGGGCCACACAGCCACAGTGCTAACTTTAGCCAGATCCATCTGTACTTTTCCAGGGGCTACAGTGAGGCCCAGGAAGGAGACAGTGTTGGCATGGAAAGCACATGATCTTGGTGTGTGTCAAGGTCAGGTGAATAAATAAGAATATCATCCAAATAGACATAAACAAAGTGATCAAGAAAGTCTCTTAAAACATCATTTATCATGACCTGGAAAACAGCAGGAGTCTTAGTGAGTCCAAAAGGCATGAGAAGATATTCATAGTGTCCGCTTGGAGTGTTGAACCCGGTCTTCAACTCGTCCCCTTGTGTTATGCGAATCAGGTTGTAAGCGTTGTGAAGATCAAGCTTGGTGAAGACTTTGGCCTGTTGAAGCTGGTCAAAAACAGAAGACATGAGAGGAAGCGGATAGAATTCTTTATGGTAATATCATTGACAGGGCTATAGTCTATGCAGGATCTTAAGGACCTGTCCTTCTTGCCCATTATAAGAAATCCGTTGCCTGTAGGAAATGACGAGGGACAGATTAATCCCACCTTTGGTGAGGTCTCAATGTAATCCGTCATTGCTTCCTTCTCTGGCCCTGAAACTGAGTACAGGCGACCCTTGGGAATAGTAGAGCCTGGAAGCAACTCAGTGGTGCAATCATATGGTCGGTGTGGTGGAAGAGACATGGCTTTTTCTTATTCAATACCCCATGAAGGTGATGGTAGCAGGGAGGTACCAAACTCAGGTCTGTGTACTCAGAGTCTGTGGCAGAGTTAGCAGAAGCTGTGCATTCCCCCTGAGTCAAAATATTAAGGCACGTCCCAGCACAGTCCTCCCCCCACCCCTTGATCTTTCCAGATCTCTAATATACATGGGGGTTGTGTCAGAGCAGCTATGGTTGTCCCAAAATCAGAGCATGAACAGGTGACTGGTAAAAATAAAAACTGATGTGCTCTTTGTGATCATTTAAATGTCATTGAATAGGTTCCCTGACATGAGTGATGGAAAACAGGTTTTCTCCATTCAAAGCTTTAGCCTTGATGGTTTAGTCTTAATACCCAGGTTCGCCGCTAAACCCCAGTTCATCATATTCGCGTCAGCCCCTGAGTCTACTAACACTACAAGTAGGGCTGAATGATATATCATTATCATATCTATATCTAGATATGAACATTCAAGATATTAATATAGAAAAATAAATGATATAAAAAATGTAGATTTCCCCAATCGCCCTGCATGTACAGCTCTGGCAGTCACAGCAAACATCATTTTTATGATTTCCCTGGGGATTGACAGCTGAAGCCAACCAATGACAAACATACAAGGCTGAGAGTGAGGGAGACAGAGACACACACACACACACACACACACACACACACACACACACACAGTGTTGCCAACTTGGCAACTTTCTCGCTAGATTTAGTGACTTTTCAGACCTTTTTAGCGACTTTATTCTAAAAAGCGACTAGCGACTTATTCAGATCATCAGGGGAAAGACGAGAAATATATTATATTGTAAATTCTCCTGCTGCTCAGAGTCATCGCAGTCCACGGCACCTCTGCAGCAGCACCAGGGTCTCTCCCCTCCCGAGCAGCTGTGCAGGCGGCAGGCTGGTGTGTCGGGGGCTGACTGGGGCAGCAGGAGCGGACACCGCGGCCGCTTGCTCTGTGGATTTGAGCCCAGATAGCTGCTGTTTACTTTGTCGATACGTTAATTCTCTGACTTGTTTCTAGATTCCATTGGTTCTTTACCAATAACCTGAAGCTGCTGAGTCTCGATCTTCACTTTCACTCTTTCTCTCCAGATTAGGATGCCATCGTTCATCTTGTAAAAATGCACATATTTCGTTTGATCTTCTCCCTCCCTCTACTGTTGTTACTTCAAATATATTTGTCTCTGTAGAGAATTTCTGATAATTTGGTAATGAATTCTCTATCAACCATTTGTATATGGCTAAAAATAATCTCTTAATTTTTCTGAAAAATGCTTGGTTTTCACTGAACCCGTAGTCATATTGTATGACAAGGCATGAATATTGGATATGAAATTTTGTCCATATCGTTCAGCCCAAACAACAAGTTTAGTGGTGGTGTGGTGGGTTACCTTGATGATCATGAGAGTGCGTGAAACCGGGTTTGAAGCCGTGAATTGGCTCACCACCACAGATTTCTTTTCTGGGCAAACGGCGACGAGATGACCAGACTCCCCACAGTAAGAACAGCGGCCCTCCAGCTGTCGTTTCTGGCGTTCTTCATGTGGTCCTTCCCAGCTGCATGTGCTCCCCTTCTTATTCTGAAAGAAGATGATGGTGCTGCTACAGCGACGAATGGCGGAAGTCCGGCCTGCCTGGTGTTTGAGACCGTGAGGTTCTCTCTGTCGCCGCGTGTCCTCTGCTTCGCTACTGTCGGAGCTGATTGATTCAGTTGTCAGTCCTCCTGGCAAGTGCTATGAAGAAGTCCAAATCTTTAGGTAAATCCAAAGTAATCAGGAAATCATGAATATGGGCTGCCAGCCTCTTCAGAAACACGTCGTAGAGGGCTGTGGAGTTCTACCTGCTCTCCACCGCCAATGTGTGAAATCGGATGGCGTAGTCGCAAACGGAGTCGCTGTCTTGTTCCAATCTGCTCAGGTCCTGTGCCTTCTCCCGGCAGGTCGTTAATGGGTCAAAAGTCTTTCTTAAAGCATCATTGAAATTGGTGAAGGAGCTGCAGAGTGGTGAGCTCCGGACCCATTTCACTGACACCCAAAGCTTTGGCTTTTCCGGTCAGGTGGGAGATCATGAATGCAATCTTGGATTAATCAGTAGGCAAAGCATGAGGGGAAAGCATATTCTATATGTACCATATCAATTTCAAAGCTCTCAGCATAATAGTTTGTTGTTTATCTTGTAATAAGCAATGCTCACATTTACCAGTCATGACCACCTTCAAGATATGGCCTCAGGATTGGCCATACGTCATACCAACCAAATGTGGTAAAAATCGGTGTGGCTGATATAAAATGTAATTCAAAATGAAGTGAATAGTCTTTGAGGAAAGGTCTGCATAATCCCAGTTCCCCAGAAAATTTCATTGGTGGAGTCAATTTACTGCCAACCCCCACAGTTGATGTAGTCTACACCGGTGCAGCAGCGGCTGTCGGAGGCGGAGCTGCTGGTATTGGTGGAACTGCTGGGGTGGGTGGAGCTGCTGGGGTTGGTGGAGCGAGGTGGTCATGTAGTCCCTGAATCTGGGCTGAAAGGTGTCCCAGGTAAGACGCCATCACCATCTGAAAATCTTCCTGACGGGTTAGGTGGGCTTCTTGGGCTTGTAGGATCTCTACCATCCGTCTTGTCTCTGCTGAGTCCATACTGGCCAGAGTGTACTGTCAGACCTGGACAATAAAGAGGACTCAGATGCAAGTAAAGTCGAAATTCAACAGGCTTTTATTCTGAAATTCCAATGCTCCAAGACAGAGTGACAAACCAACAGACTGTGAAAAAATTACCTGAATAACCTCAGATCAAGACAGGGGAAACAAAAGAAAAATAACTCCTAAAATAAAAACACTATAACGGAGCGAATACAACAAAAAAAGTAGAACTGCTAGCAGTTATGAATGGGGATAAGTACCCCCCTGTGACTCGGACACTGCGAACTGCAGAGCACACGGAAGTTTGCCCCGAAGGATGATGGGCTCGGGGCAAATGTGAGGACACAGGCCAACGTCTGAGCCGTGGTATTCGCTGTAATGGGAAGTCCGCTGGAAGTGCAAAAGGCTGAATGCGTGCTGATTTGGATTTGTTGTACTAAATCATGCCCACTTTGACCAGTCGTTACTTAACTATATGGCTAGCCTCAGGAGTGACCCTACATCAGTACTGTTTCATTGCATTTCTATTATTACAACAAAAAATGAGAGTGAAAAGGAAACATGCATCTATGTTAGTGTGTGGTGACTTAACAAAGGAAAAGTTGTGGAAGTAAAGGGAAAAACGCATTTACATCGGTTATAGTGCCACCTATAGGCCAATTAGCACAATATGTGTTTTTTAGCTAGCAAAAAAAGATTGTTTGGTTATAACTAGCAGATTTTTTAAACTTTTCGTCAGACACATCTGGAGATTCTATATGTAAAGTTTCAGGCAGATGGTGCTTAAATTGTAGGAGGAGTTCGAAAAAGTAGGTTTTGCATATGTGGCGATTTCACAAACGAAATGTGCAGCAGAAGTGGGCCTGTCCTTTGTCCGAAAACCCAACTCTATTCGGGGCACATATGGATATAATGTTTGCGAATGTGTTCTTTAAAATGTGGAAAATACAGGCAAAAACGCAATGGCATCCATTATAGCTCCACCTAGTGGAGTACATGTGCAATTTTTGGTATGGAAGAGCTCTCTCCTATTTTATATGTATCATATAAATTTCAAAGCTCTCAGCTAGTAGTTTGTTGTTTATCTTGTAATAAGCCATGCTCACATTGACCAGTCGTGACCACCTTCAAGGTATGGCCTCAGGATTGGCCCTACTTCATACCAACCAAATGTGGTAAAAATCGGTGTAGCCGATAAAAACTTCCTATTTTAGCGCCCCCTGGTGGACAAAATTTGCCAAATTTGGCTCATCCCTTTCCAGTCTTATGGCAACCAAGGATTTGGTGCTGATAGCATTTAGTTTGATGAGATATCAAACAGTTTACATTTTTATAGCTAGCTACAAAAATTTGTTTGTTAATATTTTGCGCATTTTTTGACCGAGTAAAATTCTTTTGATAACTTTAGATCAGGCCCCAGAGGTCCACTGGAGACTGTGTTTCACACAGATCGGACAAAATCCCAAGGAGGAGTTCGAAAAAGTAGGTTTTCCAGTTATCGCGATTTAGCAGAAAAAAAATTTCTAGGCAAAAGTGAGCGTGGCCTAGGTTAAAGTGCCCCCTGCAAACAGATATTTGTAATTCTTTGTGTCTGAGGTACATGAAGGTGTCTGGCCCAACCCTCCAAGTTGCAGTGCTCTCCCTTGTACAGTTTATTCTGAAGCACCACTTTTAGCAGGAGAAAAATAAAAATCTTTACAATTACTATAGGGTACCTTGCCCCGCTGGTCCTAGGAAACACATCTGCTTGCATATGCATTCCCTTGGCCCCTTGGGCTTGGCCCAGTAATAATGGTAAAAAAGTTCCCTAATGCTCAAGAGATTAACATATTTTCAAGCAGCATCGTCAGCTTCTACACTGTTTTGTCTCATGTCTTAGATTCTGATTCTGAAATTCTGAAAATGAATTTTTTTTTCAAAAATCTCACCAGTAGTCACCATTTAAAAACAGTATTTTTCAAAATTTTCTTCCAGGGTGGGGCACGCGCCCAGACCCCCCTAGTGTTGCTAGGATACCGATTCAGAGCACCACTGCTACAAAAAAAATCTCAGGGACAGGCTGTGTTCCAAGAATTTTGGGCGTGTGGGGCGAACTATTTCTTTCTTAACTGAAGCCGACAACAAGATAAAATAAATGTAAAGAGAGACATAGTGGAGCTGTTTATTTTCCTGCTTTTTTGTCCTTGTCAATCACACCTATGATAAATGTTAAAGGTCCCATATGTTGAAAAACACATTTTCTCTGGTCTCTAATATATAAGCTGGTCCTCCCTGAGTCTGCCATTTCCCAGAATGATGAAAGTAAGCGATTCCCGCATGGTCTCTGCAGCCCACCCACTGGTAAAATGGCACTCCTACAGGCTGTTCAGATTCAGCTCCTGTCGTTACGTAATGAAAGGAGTCATTTACATAGGCCTCCTCTGCGTCGTTGCTCAGAGCTAGACACACAAATAGCTCTGTTGTTGGTTGTAAAAATCAACATAAGTGCCTATATTCTGTCCCAGCTACAGAACAACAGAAGAGACAGTGGCTGCATTTCATTTCTAATGACAGCTGTGGTTTGTGTTAGCTTGTGTGTGTGTGTGTGCTAACCACTTCGCATCGGTAACAAGGATCAGGATCAGAGACACTGCCCCTCGTAAGAGGATCAGTCCCAACCATACCGGACCCAGGAACTGCACCCAAGCCATCGATAAGCGTCGCTGTGGTTTGATAGTATTTACAGATGCCTACAAGTATGGTGAAGTCAGCTGGAAATCGGCTAACTAATTAGCTCTGCTTCAGTCCGCTATGCAGTGGCGTTTGAAGGGAGATTGATGTTAGTAATATTACGATGGAGCTTGGTTGTCACAGTAAAAAGTCTGAAAACGTGCAGACTGGAGACAGAGACGATGCAAACAGTGTCCAAGAGTTTGAAGACTGTGTTGGAGTGTTGTTTTGCTAGCTGTTAGCCATTAGCTACATGGCTGTAACTGTAACAACACATACAAACCAACTAAAATTATTCAGGCACATTAACCATTCTAAAACGTCCTGGTGCAGTCACAGAGTCTGTACTTCTTCAGGAGCCTCTCCTTCTGGGTCCAATTCCGGGTCAAACTGGTATGGTTGAACAAAAAAATCTCTGCGAGCCATAGCGATACATATATAAATCCACCGTAAACATCAGCGCATGCTTCTGCTAATGCAAGGGGCTTCCCCTCCCTGACAGTGATGTAGCAGGAAGGGCTCTTCAAGTAGGCATTGACAGATGGAGCTCATTTGCATTTAAAGGAGGAGGCACAGAAACAGACTGCTCTGATTAGTGCTGTGTAGAGCGACTTTTAGACAGCTGAAATTCAGGACCAGGCATGGGTTTGGGGCAATGCATATCGAATACAGAGTTTTTGGACCTCTGACAGTTGTTTAAAATTGATTAAAAACATATATGCAACGTTTAAATGATAAAATAAAGTGAATATTCCTGGACCTGTTTGATCGCTCTTCTTTGTTTTTTAAATGTATTTCAGACACATTGGATCGGGACTCAGTATCGCAGATACTGAAAAGGGTAGTAGAAATAGCTTATTAATTTGTCATGGAAACTGAATTATTAAACGAAACAAACCAGACTATACCATACTATAAATCATGTTATGTACATGTACATTTTGGAAGAATGAATCCTCCCTTTTATTCAGAGAGCTAAATTTTATATCTTTGTCAAGCATGGGGCTAGATTCAGCAGTTATTACTGAAAACCAGTGCCACTGACAATCATACTGACATCATAAAAATCCTGTCACTGAAAAAAGACTCACATCAAGGAAAAATATGAATATTGCATTGAAAAAATAATCAAAATGAAATGAAATACTTTTTTCTGTATATTCACAGCGGATTTACAGCAGTATCCTACTGTAATTTATAATAATTGTAAAATACTGTTAAATACTCATCCTTCCAATGTAAATTAACAGTTGAATCAGTCATTTAACAATAACAGTAGATAACTGTAGCTTAACAGCATAAAACAGTATTTGTAATGAACTGCTGTAAGTTTACGGTGGATTACAACAGTATCTTACTGTATTTTAAAATAATCATAAAATACTGTTAGATATTCATGCTTTAATGTAAATTAACAGTTAATGCTCAGTTAACAATAAGAAACTAATTTAACAGCATAAAACAGTATTTTCTGTCAAGCAGTAGAGACGTGCTAATATCCCTTCTCAAGTCCAGTCATTATCACAACTTACTGATGTCTGCGGGCTTATGTTTCTATTTTGATGATAGCACTTCTTTACTGATCAAACTAGTAACTAGTAACTTTTGAGAGACAATATGTAACCTCATTGGCTATTCCTGAACTTGACTTTGGTGAGCGCAGCTCTGTCATATCATTCCAGCCAGAGAAGTCCATATGGAGTTCAACAGAGCAGGTAAAGTAAAGTTATGCTTTCTCCCGCAATTGTGTCCAGTGTTATTTTGTCTGCATGATTATTGAACTGTTGGCATTTCAGATGTTTCATCAGTTCAGGTTGCTAAAAAGGGCTAAGTAAACCAAACTCTGTCGCTAGCTTGAGCTCAATTAGACATAGATGTTGATGACCTTCATAAAGTTTGTTTTTAATCGTACAATTTATGTCATTATCTTATAATTTATTAATTTAACTTCAATGGCTTTATTGCACAGTAGATTTTCGGAGGTATCCCGCCATAAACTATAACTAACCACCCTCTCTCCTTTCTTTCTCTTGCTTTTCTCTTCTTTGCACTTTTCCTCCTGTCTTTAACAATGTCCTCTCTCCCTTGAACAGTTTATTGCTCTGGCCCATTTCTCTCCCCTCATGTTTATGTTTCTTTCTCTCCCTCCATTAGTATTTCATGTTTTTATATTTTACAAGAGATGTTGTGTTGCTAATTTTATTTATTTATTTATTTATTTACAGGCACTCATCTTCGGTGACTGAGGAGACTGGCCAAATGCTGCTGTCAAGTACTCACTGTTTGCTCTTTCTTTCTCCCTCCTTTTCTTTCTCCACATCCACTTTCTATTGTTCACATGCAAAAAACTTGTTTTCAAGCTAGAATGTTACACTGTTCTAGATGGTATTTTAATTCAGCATCTGATGTTATGCTCATGAGTTCAGTAAAGCCTGTCACAAATGATTGTATTGGAGACAGTTTCTTCCAAATATAAAAATGCAATACCTTTTCATTTTTGTAATACACATGTTCTCAATGTTAGTATTTTTACAAAGTCTGCTGTACAAATGAGCACTTTGTAATAAACCACGGCAATGTTATGGAATGTTTATTCTCTTGTGTTCTATATGAGGGTTCTCAAACGTATTACTTAAAGAAGTTATTAGAATTAGAAATTATTAAGTTAAATAAGTTATTAAGTGAAATTAGTCATCAGTTGAATAAGTTGATCCACTCTAAGCACTAGAAGGCAAGACATTAGTGTGTTTACTGTAGGACTTTGTATGGAATGTTTATTCTCTTGTGTTCTATATGAGGGTTCTCAAACGTATTACTTAAAGAAGTTATTAGAATTAGAAATTATTAAGTTAAATAAGTTATTAAGTGAAATTAGTCATCAGTTGAATAAGTTGATCCACTCTAAGCACTAGAAGGCAAGACATTAGTGTGTTTACTGTAGGACTTTGTATGGAATGTTTATTCTCTTGTGTTCTATATGAGGGTTCTCAAACGTATTACTTAAAGAAGTTATTAGAATTAGAAATTATTAAGTTAAATAAGTTATTAAGTGAAATTAGTCATCAGTTGAATAAGTTGATCCACTCTAAGCACTAGAAGGCAAGACATTAGTGTGTTTACTGTAGGACTTTGTATGGAATGTTTATTCTCTTGTGTTCTATATGAGGGTTCTCAAACGTATTACTTAAAGAAGTTATTAGAATTAGAAATTATTAAGTTAAATAAGTTATTAAGTGAAATTAGTCATCAGTTGAATAAGTTGATCCACTCTAAGCACTAGAAGGCAAGACATTAGTGTGTTTACTGTAGGACTTTGTATGGAATGTTTGTTCTCTTGTGTTCTATATGAGGGTTCTCAAACGTATTACTTAAATACAAACGTATTACTTAAAGAAGTTATTAGAATTAGAAATTATTAAGTTAAATAAGTTATTAAGTGAAATTAGTCATCAGTTGAATAAGATGATCCACTCTAAGCACTAGAAGGCAAGACATTAGTGTGTTTACTGTAGGACTTTGTAGGATGTTGACTGGCTGTTGGGATGAATTGTTAAAATTATTAATTTCCACACCCCTAGTGGGGTGGCTGTAGCTCAGCGGGTAGAGCAGGTCGACTAGTGATCAGAATGTCACTGGTTCAAATCCCAGCTCCGGGCAGTGCTGAGCTGCATGTCGAAGTGTCCTTGAGCGAGATACTGAACCCCAGATTGCTCAGTAGTGAGGGCCCTGCGATGAGCTGGCTACTCATCCAGCGAGTACCCTGCCCTCGCCCTGAGACAAGGCTGGGATTGGCTCCAGCAGCAACACCCCGTGACCCCATGGAAAGGGATAAGCGGTTTGGACAATGACATGACATGACACACCCCTAGTATTTATGTGGCCTGTAGATATTTAGAAATATAGCCATAGAGGATGAGTTTACCTGAAGAGCCATCTATTCAAAGGAAGTAAAACTTCCATAAAACATCAGCTTGCACTTGAGTAACTCATTAAACAGAATACTAACACCCCCTCCTGTTTATGCATTCCAGTTTCACTTATGAATGAGAAATTTGGAGGGCTTGATTCAATGTGAGCAGCTGCACTGTTATCCTGGTCTAACCAAGAGAGATCAAGATAGAGACCAAGGATGATTCAGAGGAGGTGGAGGGGCACAATGACATTTTAGCAATGGTTGTTTCAAGTGTGGAAGATTTGGACGGGGTGTGAGTCTGAGTCCAACATCGACAAGCTTTTTCATCTTGTCCGCGAAGTCCAGGAGGGGGGAAGAGGGGGAGAGTCTGAGGCTGACTGGAGGAGGGCAGAGACTTGGTTGGGGCTAGTGGAGAGTGGATGTTCCCTCTTGTTGCGACTGGGGGGCACTTCTCCTTGGGGGGCAAAGATGGCAGCAAGGTCTCCTACTGGCACAGCTGTCTTGTCTGTTCGAAGCTTGTCTCACTTGTCTCAAACCAGTAGATCTCCTTCTGAGGGCTGTCTTTTCAGTTGTTTTGGTTTGTCTTGCGTGTTGTGCTTGGAAGGAGGAACTGATATGCGGTGCACTGAGCAGAATGTGTTGGAGGTTAACAACCTTACCCCTGACTTGTTAAGGCAAAATCCATCTGCCTTACAGAGGTGTCTGCGTTCCCAGAAGATGTTAAAATTGTCAATAAAGTTCACTGATTGAGTGGCACATGTAGCTTTGACATGTAGATTTGTTCAAGATAAACAACCTGCTGAACAATCAGTGTTTGTGGCCCAGTCATAAGCTCTTCCTGTGGTCTTTTACTTTTGGATTTGGAGAAGGAGAGCTTGCAAGAACTTGATAAAGTGGAGCAAATCTGTTGTATTCTCCAGTTGTATTTTTGTTGTTTGGGTAGGTTTGCACTTACTTTTTGTTTATACTGTTGTCCACGGTTGTTTCCTCTTTGGTATGGGCACTGAGGAGGCACTCGTTTCAGAGGACAGTGCAGGCCAACCAGTTGCATCACAGGTCTCAGGGCGCCATGGGAAAATAGTTTCGTTCCCACATAGTCCATTCACTTTCACATTTACTTCTATCTGGTGGACCTTTCCAGCATAGCAGTTTTTTGAGGGATCTTCTGAAAGTCATCCATGGTAAAAGCAGGCATTTTGATACTAGTTAGCATTAGCTGCTAATAGGTTTGTGCCGCTTCGTAGACCTCATTCTGAAAGTATGGAAGAGTTCTGAAAAAATTGTGAAATAAGGCAGCAGCAGCCAATTAACCCTTTAGGCGCCAAAGTCGCAATTTTGTGACACCCCACTGTACTCAACAAAACAGCTATTTTCTCCTAAAGGGGGGTTACGTGTCGTTCATACTCCTTACCGCTAGTTAGCAGACATCTCTTACTTAGACCTTAGCTCATAAATACGTCATGCTTCAATGCAAAATGTTTGAGGAAATACCATGCAAACTGCTGGGTGAGAGACTGGAGACAGTGTGCAACAAAGCTATTCTGCTGAGGCGGCATTGGTGGATTTAGAAGTTAGGGTAACTTTGGGAGATGACGGTCGGGCGATTAGTGAGCTTGCTGGTCACGGTGCGTCTTTGCATAGCAACGGCGCTGCCGTGCAGAGCGAGGAACACGCACAAGCACAAACATACGACCCTTTGCCCAACATAGGTGGGAATGGAAATGCTACACAAACTCGTATCAGTAGGGGAGTGAATGTATGTGGTAAAAGTAGCGGGGGTGGTGAGAACATCGCTGGGACCAGTGTTAGTGTTCACTCTTTCTACCGCTACAGTCATGTAGCCTCCATCCGCGGCAGTGGTGCAGCTATGCGACGCAGCAGTGTTCACGAAGCATCGAGCACACACAAGTTCAACTCTTCTCACAACACTAGAGGGGATAGCAGGGGGAGACATGGGCGAAGTGTCCATAGAAGGGCTGATGGGTTTCGTAGGGGAAACAGGGGAAGGCAGAACAGGGCTGGACATGATGATGATGATGATGGTGGTAATGGTGGATGGGCTTACTTGAGAGATGAGGAAGGATATCAGGAATGGATAAAGCTCTCTATTGAGCAAATTGGATATCGTGTTGACAGAGCTATAGTTCTTATTCTCTCTGTGCCTTGCAATGAGAAGCTCCACACTACAAATACTGCAAACTTTTATCTGGATAGATGGGCACAGATAAGGCCTCTGCAGCTAAAAGATGCCTATTGTTATATAATAATAATGATAATAATAATAATAATAATAATAATAATAATAATAATAATAATAATAATAATAATAAAGAAAACAAGAAAAAGGGAAGAAAAAAAGACAAGAAAAGGGGGCGCATACTGTTTACATGAGTTTTGTGGTGTAGTAATAGTTCTAGTTTACAACTGTTGGCTTAGAATTTACTTTTTCCGTGTTCACTTGATGTGTGGACAACATAACAAATGGATGGACGGGATGAATCTAATGAAATAAGTTCAACTCTCTTTCAAAATATCAGGTATTTCATGGAAATGACATAATCCAATATGTCTGCCACCATATGATGTCATAATATGCAAATTAGATGGGAAAATTTTCTCCCAAGATAAACTTTACGTCATTCTCAATATTTGTCTCATTTACACTTTGTCTCTATCTCAAACCATTTTCAAGCCAGAGCCTTCTGAAATTTGAATGTCAAAATCTAGTATTTTTTAAAATAAACCCCGGCGCCTAAAGGGTTAATTGTAGTCCCAGTGGTTTCTATATATCCAAGAGTCGCTGCCTGTAATCTCTCAGAGAAGAAAAAAAATAACAGTGGAAAAGTAAGCAAGCAGAAGTGAGAGCAAACAGAAAAGTGTCTACACCCGAACAGATACAGGAACATTACCTGCACCAAATAAATATTTTGCATAGTGGTGCATGGTTATCTGTTGCATTGAATATTTTTCTATGTGTATGTTTCTATGTTAACTGTCCACATATTTCCATGAATTGTACTGGTAACCCGTTATAATACGGTACAAAAAAAAAAAAAAAATAGTAGTTGCTGAAGAGTGTGAAAGGAAGGAAGGAATCTGGAACAGCTTGTGAGTAATTCCTGAATAACTGATTTGAGGACATCAGAGTAGATAATGATGATTTACTGGGGAACACACTGGAAGATAACATATTAATGAATCATTAGGTAATGATTTGTTCATAAATATATGTGAATCACCATACTAACCCTATCTCCATGATTTGTTCTTGATTAACTTTCGGTGGTGGACAGGGGTCAGCATAGGCACCCTGACTGGTCTTCGACTATACAGCCCCTTTCTCTCTGAACCAGCATTAACTTCTTTAGGTCATCTGTTGGATCGGACCACACAGGCCAAGGCTGGCTTGGTTTCATTTATATTGATGCTCCCCACGTGCATCAAGGAGCCTTGGCCACCCATGACCCTGTTGCCGGTTCACCACTGTTCCTTCCTTGGATCACTTATGATAGATTCTAACCAATGCAGATGGGGAACATCCCACAAGAGCTGCAGTTTTGGAGGTGCTCTGACCCAGTCATCTAGCTATCACAATTTGAGCTTTGTCAAACTCGCTCAAATCCTTAAGCTTGCCCATTTTTCCTGCTTCTAACACAATCAATTTTGAGGACAACATGTTCATTTGCTGCCTAATATAGCCCACCAACTAGCAGGTACCATGATGAAGAGAAAATAAATGTTATTCACTTCACCTGTTAGTGGTCTTAATGTTATACCTTATCATTATATTATCTCCCAGTCTGTTCTCCAGTAATAATTATCTGGTGCTGAGTTCTCAAATCAGTTATTCAGGAATCATTAACTATCAAGTCATTTCTGATTTATTCCTTACTCACTCTTCAGTAACTACTCACATTATGCCCCTTTGATTTGAATAAAGAAATAAATGTTACGCTATCAACAGAAACAATGCATCTGAAAGTGTTACAGTAATTGTTTATATAAATATATAGGGTAGTTTAATTATCCCATTAAAGAATAAATCAAACTAAACAAAACAAAAAAGGAAAAGGATAACAAAATGATAATATAGTAAAAGAAACATGTAGGCTACAATGTCAAATGTGTAAAAGGAAGATTGAAAAATAAAGGTATATTACATATCTTAGTTTTCTTTAGTAGATAGACTATTACAAGTTAACTAGTATAACATATATGACGTTTTTGAGAGCTCTTGAAGTCATACTTAAGGAAAAGTAAAAGAAAACTTTCTTAGTACAAGTTCATGAGGAATTTTTATGGGGCCCTTGCTAGCTTAGGGCCCAAGGGCTAATGGTAGATCTGCTTCTGGCTGCATTAAAGCCATGCCCTTAGCATAGTTATGTTTGCTGGTCATAAATAAGCTAATTTCACTATTCACTATTTGATGTATATTTCAGATTTCTATTAAAATGATGTTGTTCATCAGATTTTAGTGGAAGAATTAAGTAATTACCTTGGTTCTGACATTGCTGTTGTGCCACTAACAGGGTTTCCCACTAATTAATAAGACACTGGCATTCTGCCAATGTGTAATTTGCTATGCCATAGTATAATTGTGTACTGAAAATATTTATATTTTATTATTTCATACATTGTAAATATTCTATAATTTGGTGTTTATGATTGTGTTATTTATAATACTAGTGCATTGCCTGTAGGAAGCATGTATTCCAATATAAAAGTGGGTGATTAAGTAGTTTTTTCATGGATGGCCAAATGACACTGTGTTTGAATGTGGGACGTCAGGGATATAATGGCTGTTTTTGACTACTTTTGATTTTACTATTATATTTCACCTTAGAAACTATTTACCTTGCCTTGTTTGGTGTCATTATTTTCGGCACAACCTCACGTGTGACTGTACAGTTATTTTTTTCATTTTGACATACTATATTAACACTATGGACCTAAAATACCAAAATAACATAAAATCAGAGAAGGAAAAAGTTGGGCTTTTTACTGTGAAAACCACAACTATGTTTAACAAACCAATTTTATTAGTTATAATGCAAATATAAATTGTTGTTTGCTAAATTTGTGCATAAGATTTTGAAATTTACAAAGTTATATACAACTATTTACATTTAAATGCAGGCAAGGCCTCAGGCTCATGGCTCCTCAGCTTCCTGCTGGTTCCACATTCAGCAGTATCCTCCTTGTTTTGAATCACAACACAAAAAAACGACTACACTACACACTAAACACACTAAACACACTACACTAAACACTATATAACACCCTAACTATACACTCCAATCATGCTATGTGTCACAAATCTCTCAACTCTCAAAATTCGCTGTCTCTGTCGCCGTCTGTATCACTGCCGGCTTCCCTCCCACAACTTTTCCTGTCCCTCAGCAACCAAGCACGCTGCTTGCAGACACTTTCACAACAAAAGCCCTTTTTTACCGTTTCTTCCTGCACCAGACACAAAGGAAACGTGACTGCAATGTTCACGAGAAAGTGTGGCGGCCATTATTTACCGTAAGTCCAATTTTGGACGTGCCGGTGCGTCCGTCAACTCAAGAGGTGGAGTGTGGGGGTGGGCTAGCAGCTAGCTTCATGCAAACATCCACAGATTCCAATTCCACTTTGTTGTCCTCATGTATCCGGATTGTCTCAGACCTGAACAGACTCGGTCAGGACTCGTTTAGTCTCATTATATCCACAACAGTCAGTTTAGATGAACAGAATGAGACCGAACCGCCGGCAAAATCCTGGTCCAGCTCGTGCCGCTGCAGGTATACAATGCTAACAATGCTAACGGAATTCATGAAGCATTTATGAAATAATTGATTAACAGTATCATTGTAGTCCAAACAAATCCGACGCTGCACACCCTTAAACCATGCAGCAGCCATGTTGAAACTCTCAGATCAGTCTGATCCTGATCTGCAGAGATAGATAGAGAGGCATACATACACAGACACACAGACACAAATACAGACAGAGATTCCTTGCTTGTATAAAGAGATTTCCTGAGTCTCCTGATTTGGCTTTCAAAGTGCAAAATATGGTAACTTTCCTCACGGGGGAGAATGCCCCAGAACCCCCTTAGAGGGTCTGAGGTCCACCCACCATAGTTTCATGAAATCCTGTGGGAAACACTGCACTAATGATGATTAAACACACCGTTTATTGTAATATGAAGATTATACAGCTGTTACAGTTAACAGCAGTATGATTCTCTGCTTCCCTGACAGTGGGTACTGCTTCTGCATACAGGGGGAAAGCTGACAAGAGGTCACCAGCACAGCTGATGTAGGCTGCAGGGCTGACCATTACAGTGGTTTTAAAACTTTTAAACTTTTAAAATTTAGGCCAAAATCTGACACACCTGTATTCAAATCTGTGCAAAATAGCCCCTTTGACGTGCTATCTAGTCACCCTGTACACCTTTATTTTTGGATCTTCTGAAGAGTTTTGAGATTTTTTTTTAGGATATAGAATTTTCCTCTGTATTAGGAAATTTAGAAAGGACTGATATACTAAATTGCAATAATAATCTATGGTTGTAACAAAATCCCAAGGGATCAGGAAATTTCTTCACAGTGCACCATTTGGGAATCACTGCTCTAGTAGCATCAAGGCTGAACGGTTTCTGTGAGATCAAAACGTTTCCAATAACTCAGACAAGTCTGAAAGATCAAATTCAAAAATTGTATTAAAAAAATATTTCTGTTATCATCCAAACCATATCTGACATAACATTCATATTCATTAACATCCCACTCTCAGACAATTTCATAAATCACACCCTGTGTACAACAATACATATATTGGCATTAGTGTTGACATAACTTGGTCAGAACTACTTGTTGAATAATGCTGACTCACTCCACGCTCTGTCTGAACAAGGTCAATGTGGTATACATTCACCCATTGGAGTGAGAGATGGTCCGAGAGAGTGAGAGTGTGCTCGGTCCAAAAAACAGTAGTTTGAGTACAGTAAGTGAAGATGCATTTAGTTCCAATATACCACCACAGCCACAGGGATGTCGCTTTGGAGCAGTACACATAAATCGGTGGGTGGATAAGTCCTTTATAGCTTGCATGCACGGACCGCACCAGTCTATGAACAGTCTTTCTTCATGTTACGTTACCCTCCCAATCACAGTCAGAGCTCTTAACAATTTCTTCGGTAACACCCTTCCATCTCCATCCATTTCATCCATCTTACCTTAGGGCTGATTGAATCAATCACATCTTCTCAGGCCTCTGACCTGTTTCAAGCAGTCCAGTCACATCTGCAAGCCCACAGAGCTGTCTTAAACACTGCACAGATCATCTGGTCTAGGCTGCTTTGATCTCACAGAGACAGCAACGGCGTCAAAGAAACAAAATCCATTCTAAATCCTTTGGACTTCACAATGCCAGACCAATCTAGCAAATGATGTTGGGATACGAGGAGCCTTTCAAATGGTGGTTTGATTTCCACATCTTTAGTGAGATGGACTCCACCAAGGCATCCAAAGACAGAAAAAAACAGTATCGCTGACTGGGCGGCCAACAGAATACAAATGGCTACTATGATATTGGGCCCGGGAGAAATGTGTAACTCATGTGCACCAAAGCTGCTGCTGTGTGCTGTAGAGAGGAGATTTGACAACAGACACTAGATTTCTATGTAGTCTGTGTCCTCGGGAGGATAATAATAATATGATTAATGATTAGGTAAAATGTTATCGATCCCTGTGGGGAACTGTGTTTGTTCTTGCAAGCTGTGTCATAATAGGATACAACAGAGGCAAAAGAGAAGATAAATGAGAATAAACAAGGGCCATACTGAGTATAATCATGTTTATCAGAGGAAAATGTGCTGAATACAGCATTTGTGTGGAAAATGGGCACAAAATAAAATGTTTGTATCATCAAAGTCATAAAGAAAATAAGAATGACATGGATGAATGCAGAAAATGTAGATACATAAGATGCATAAACATTGTTGTGTTCACATTTAAGGTGCTCTGTGTGTTTTAGTGGAAACCTGTCACAAGTTTATGTTAGTAGATTCCATTTCCAAAGCAACGTTAGAGACTGTTGCTCTTTGTTAGTGTAGGAAAGAGAGGCACTGGGACGAGGCACTTGGCAATGTCCATAAAGCATAACGTCACATCCATTGGACTGTCATGGAAAAGTGAGGCTTTCACAAGGAAATACACAGTCCAAAAACAGGAAACAACTCAAACAGGAATACATAGGCAACTGAGGGAGATGGGGAAGGTCTTATTTTTCCCTGCTCTGTTACAATCCACTCATAGCCAATAATAAAGCCAGTGGGTGACGAATTGATCTTCCTCAGGTGTGCCACTTTTCTGCTGCTGCTGCAGCCATGCTTACAGACACACAGACACATGCACACACAGGGAAGGAGCAGGTGAGGGGGAAAGGAGGGGGGAAAGGCAGAACACAGAAAACAGAAACACAACCAGGCTGCCACAGCAGAACTGTGACAAAAACTGATTTAATTGTGTGGCCCTTCAATACTTTCCAAATGTTATTGGACAGAATGGATCAAATCATGATTGTGAAGTTAGTCATTTTGTGGGGGTTGTGACACT
Source organism: Sparidentex hasta (assembly GCA_030272975.1). Taxonomy (NCBI): domain Eukaryota; kingdom Metazoa; phylum Chordata; class Actinopteri; order Spariformes; family Sparidae; genus Sparidentex; species Sparidentex hasta. The sequence goes on along the minus strand of JARJLU010017726.1, from coordinate 16,342 downwards.
CAAATAAAGGCATCTTACAGCTACTTCTTTCACAATATAATCTTATGGGAAATGTTGGTTTGGGTCCCAGCGCATCATGTAATATTGTGGATGGATGGGGTCTATTAAAGACGTTTGATTATCGGACACAGTGTTGGAGGTGGATCCACTTTCATTTCTATGAAAGCTGCTCAGTGGTGTTTTGAAAACCAAAAAACTTTGACTTCCTGGCTGGGAAAATACCTGGATCGCTGACTGAGCGGGCATGCCTCAGTGGGCTAAGGATATGATGTTCAACATTAAAAAAGGCAATGTTGAGATCACAAAATACAGAAGGAGACAAAGACTGAGATTGCGAGGTGTAAAGAAGAAATAGAGACAGGAAGAAAAGAGACAAAGGCAGAGATGTGTTTGGAAGAAGTAACTAAAGACCAATTTGAGTTATTATGTGGGAAAGTGAGACTGATTGGCGATAAAACTAGCAGTCTGGCTAATAAGATGGACAACCGGGAAAAAGAGATGGATGAAACGCTGAGTGATCAGTCTTATTCCAATACCAACATGGAGACAAGACTGAAAGAAATGGAGAAGGAGATACTGAAGCTGAGGGGACGGAGTGAAGACCTTGAGGCATGATCATGACGCAACAATATATGTGTCGCGGGGATAAGAGAAGACTGAGAAGACCGTCAGATGTTGTGGCTAGCTTGCTGAAAGAAAAGTTGGAACTAACAGTCGCACTGATGCTGGACCGAGCACACCGGACACTCGGCGCGAGACGAGACAGGAACGGAGCTCCACTGAGAGCCTTCGTCGTGAGATGTCACTACTATACAGAGAAAGAGGAGATACTGAAGAAGGTGAGGGAAATGGAGAGAACACCCGAGGGTCAGAGCGGACAGATCCACATCTTCCCAGACTAAGATGGGGGGTCAGATATGGGCTGCGATAGCCTTGGTGATTATGCCCAAAGGAGGACAGATGAAAGTCTTTGAGAGCCCAAAGGACACCGTGGATTACATCAAGAAGAAACTGAGTCCCGGGCGAAGCCTATGGACTGGTCTGAACTTGTCTGAGTAGAAATTTACACATGCCTACACTGTTGAAATGGGACAGCTAAGATATTGTTGATCAGGATTGACAATATTGACAATAATAATATTGACAAATATTTGACTCAAGTGTGTATTTAGGTGAATGTATACAGATATTTTCTGTATATAATCATCAACTCTTTCCAGGAACTATTGTTGTCTTCCCTCATATTACTGTTTCATTCTGCTCAAGGTTTAAGGGTTGATTGTTCCCCCTTGGCTACTGTTGCCTACCCTTTATGCTTATGGTATTGCTTTTTATTTCTATTTTATCACTCTACCTGCAGGAGATGGTGGAGTGGTTGGTCATGATAGAGCTTGTTACAGAGCACTGTGTTTGGGTTAGCATGTATACATGTTATGTGTTTTGTGTAGGCTATGTGTGTATGTGTGTGTGTGATGCCCCCCCTTTTCCTCCCAGACCTTCTTTTTAAAATTGTTTTTGCTTTTGCTGCCAGGCCTTTAGGGTGTGATCCGGATGGTGGACACCATGGGGATGCAATGGGCACATCGGGCTGCGGACTTCTGACATGGCATGAAACATTTATGCAAGCAGAATGGATTCAAAATTGATGAGCTGGAATGTAAGGCCGGTCAATAAGCCGGCTAAACTGGATAAGGTATTTTCACATTTGAGAGATCAGGGAGGGGAGATAGTTTATTTGCAGGAGACACATTTGTTGAAAAAGGACCACCTCAAGCTCTATAGGGGGGTATTTAATTAGATTTACCACTCAAACTTAAATAGTAGGAGTCAGGGAGTGGCCTTATACACAGGAATGTACAATTTGTAGAGACAGCTACTATAAAAGATAAACATGGTCGGTAGTGTTGGCAAATGTACATGCACCCAATTGGGATAATGCTCAATTTTTTAAAGACCTATTCTCGTTATTACCTAACTCAGAAACCCATAATCCGATTCTAGGGGGAGACCTGAAATGTGTCCTAGATACAACTTTGGACTGCTCTAGCCCAGCACCCAACATATTGAGTAAATCAGCACAATGTATCAACTCTTTTTGTTAGGCATATGGCATATCTGATCCATGGAGATTCAAAAACCTGACCTCTAGGCAGTACTCCTTTTACTCCCCACCACATCAGACGTAAACTAGAATCGACTATTTCTTATTAGATAATAAACTGACCCCTACAGTAACAGATATAGAATACTCAGGTATAGTAATATCTGACCACAGCCCAGTCATACTGAAACATTGCTTTCCTGGGGACATGGCACCTCAAAGAATGTGGCACCTCAATAGCAGGCCATTGGCAGATGACAATTTTACAAAATTCATAAACTCGCCAATAGACTTCTTCCTAGAGATTAATGATACCCCTGATATGAGTAGTGGCATTTTATGGGAACCTTAAAAGCTTATATAAGAGGACAAATAATTTCATACAATGCTGGTGAAAAGAAAAGAAAGATGAAACGTACCACAGAATTACTGAAGGCAATAAAAGAAGTTGATGTGGCAAATTCTATGGCTCCCTCTGAGGAGCTACATAGAAAGCCGATTTTGCTCCAAACTGAATATGATGTCTTGATAAGTCAATGTGAGGAGGATCTATATCTTAGGTCAAGGCAGGATCTCTATGATCATGGTGAGCATGCTGGTAAGCTCCTGAGCCACCAGCTGAGACAATCAGCAGCTGCTGGTATGATAATAGAGATAGGGGGTAATCTGGGAAACAAAATTATAGATCAGAAGGGTATTAACAACCAATTGAAGTCTTTTTATAGGGATCTATATACTTAAAAGATAAATGACAGGGAATGAGTGAATAATTTTTTTGATAATCTAGAAATACCAACCTTAGAGGTGACAGATAGAGATAGATTAGAGGGACCCCTGACTACAAGGGAGGTAGAGGATGTGATCCAGAATATGAGGACAGGTAAAGCGCCGGACCCTGATGGCTCCCCAAATGAGTTTTACAAAAAATTTGCCCCTAAACTGACACCCCTGCTCTGTAGACTGTATGGGGAGGTCGTTCACAAAAAAGCTCTGCCCCAAACGATGTCAAAGGCTATGGTCTCGGTACTCCTTAAGAAAAATAAGGATCTGCTTAAATGTGAATCATACCTCGGTGAGTTTACTTTGGCAGCTAGGATTGTGCTGGTTATGAATAAGAAAATACATCCTGACCAGACAGGGTTTGTTGCTGGCAGACAACTTTCCAGTAATCTCTGTCACCTGTTTTATGTGATGTACACTGCTGAAGATAACATTGAACCTGAGATGCCCACAAAGCCTTCAATAGAATAGAGTATTTCTATCTGTTCAGGGCCCTTGAGAGATTCGGATTTGGTCCTAAACTCAGTTCGTGGATTGAGATAATATACGCAAACCCCCAGGCTACGAACAGACAATATAGTATCTGAATTCTTCCCTCTGTTTTGGGGAACAAGACAGGGATGTCCCTTGTCACCCCTGCTATTTGATATAACAATTGAGCCCCTTGCAATAATGCTGAGGAATGCTGCTGGACCGGGTGGTATACACAGGTTGCAAAATCATAAGCTCTCGCTATATGCTGATGACCTCCTCATTTTTCATCTATTCTTTCACAACAAATAAGGATAAATATAAGGCAAAGGCAAAAATAGATATGGAAAGATGGTCATCTCTCCGCCTGTCATTAGCAGGGAAGATAAATTCTGTTACATCCACCTTTATTTGGAAAATAAAAAAACAATCCCTTGGATAAGAAAAGAGTTCCTTGAGAGATGGCGGGAGGCCTGGCTCTACCAAATTATATGCACTATTATTGGGCGGCTAATACACATAGGCTGTTGTTTTGGGTCTCAGAGTTAGATGAGGATGTAATTCCAGTGTAGGTGCATATGGAAAGATATGCATCTAGCCCGGTGTCCCTGCGCTCCCTGGTCTGCACTCCTCTGCCCTTAAGCAAACACCTTTATACAAACAACCCTGTTGTACAGGACTCTATCAAAATATGGGCCCAATTCAGTGTCTCAACATTTCTGGAACTTTCTCATCCATGTACAACAAAGATATAGGGCCTGGTCCTCTGACAGTCATTTTTGATTTGGCAACAGCGGAAGCACACCTATTAATGTGTCTCTTGAAGTTGAGATTGAAGTCTAATAAAACACCAAGATATTTAAGTTCAGTGACAATCTCAATTTGTTCACCCTTAATGCAGATGTTTACATCTGGGGTGTGCAGCTTAGTTTTGGAAAAGAACATGCCTTTTGTTTTTCCCACATTTAAAGTAAGAGTTCTCTTTCATAATATTTCACTCGATGTCTCAATATGGGATGTATGCCTTGCTGCAGCCTTCAGAGGCATTAATCTCATTACGCCAATCCTGATTAGCTGGTGAAACGTGTCTGTCCGCCTCAGGTAGTCCTGTCTACCTTAAATAGTGTGGACGGCAGCGCATCATTCAAACACCTCTTCTCACTCGGAGCATCTCTCACGTCCAGGGCTAGCTAGCTAAACTGTCCACAGACAGATCTTATTTAGCCTCTGTCGCTGGGCACTACTAGATTTGGATATTTTTTCTGCTTCGTTGGTCACACCAGATCAAACCCAGTGCTTTCCTTGCCCTCCACGGCAGTTCAAGCACCGAGAATTAGCACACCAGCTAATTTCTCGATTTCTTCATGATTAGCACACCATCTAACTGCCACGACTCCCTGCGTGCACACCAGCTCGCGAGGAATGGAGGCTAAAACCACTCACGCCAAAGTGCACAGAGACTCTGGAGCCCGACTCTGTCATTTTCTGAGAATAAAATATCGAGTAAGGATCCACACCAGGTCTGCTCGAGCTGTCTGGGGCTGGAACACGCCCAGCAAGCTATCGATGTCTCGTGACAACACTGTGCCAGGCTAGCTTGTGTAGACATGACCCCTATCTCTCTTCCAACGGCACTGCCATCAAAGTCAGAGAGGAGACAGGAGTCGTTGTGGTGGTGACACCGGAAGCTTGTGCGAGCTGGGGCTCCCAGCTCGACCTAGCCACGGATCCTCTGCAGGAGGAAGATGTCCTGGAACTGAACTATGGGGACGATGAAGACGCTGCTTCGGAACTCCTCATGTAAGAGGATGAAGAGGAGGATGACATCTTCATCACTCCGGCCCAGGCTACGCAGCTCGCGGCCTCCATTGCCTCTCCGAGATGAGAGTAGCACACCAGCTTCTCCCCTCCCCAGCTCGGATATGCTCCAGTGCAAACGCACTGCTGCCCGGCTGACCATCCCCTGGCCTGCTGTCGTAGCTGAGACCACCAGATCCTGCTATGAGGGGAAGAAATTGCCCTTGGCTAAGAGTGCGACGAAGCTACTTCTCCCCATCTTCCCAGAGCTGCTTGATGAGGCAGCACGCTCATGGAGAGACTGCTCTTACAGCAGCCAGAGCCCGATTCCTGGAGCCTCGTCCCTCGACTCTGAAGCAATGGAGAGCCTGGGTCTGCTCCACATGCCTCTGATGGCGCCACTCGTTGTAGTGCACCTTCAACAGTGGCTGTCAGCGGTGTCCTCCCGGAGCTCCAGCCTGCCATCCAAGTCCGACCATTTTCAGTCAGCACTGACTGAAAAGGTGTACAAGGCGGTGGTGCTTTCGGCCAGAGCGCTCAATGTCCTCTCCCTTCTCACGGCTTATCAGGCCGAGTTATGCGAGGATTTTGGGCAAACTCAGGACCCAGCCACGTGGGAAGAGATACCAGTCATCACCGACCTGAGTCTCCGTGTCCAACGCTGCACGGTCCAGGCCACGGGAAGAGCGCTGGGGGCTATGGTTCTGCAGGAACGAGCGCGGTGGCTCAACCTCGCCAACCTGTCAGACAGAGAGAAGGACGACGTCCTGGACATGCCCATTGTCCCGGAGGTGATTTTTGGTTCCTCATTGGCCTCGATGCAACAATGGTGTGAAGCCAAAAACAAGTAAGATGAAGCTCTCCAGCTCTGCCTCCCTCTAAAGCCCCCAGCTCCCTCTCCGCTTGCGCAGCACAAGACCTTAGAGCAGGCAGCTTCTCAAGTCTCGCAGTTTAAGATACGTAAACTGTCGAAGCACCAGCCCGTTCCACCTCCCCTGCTCGGTCGGGACGGCTGGTCCAAGAAACCTGCGGCCTCGGCTGTACCTCTGCCATCACAGCCCATGCAAGCTGGCCCAGCCAGGAAGAAGAGAGTGGTTTGACTGCCCCTCTCCCCACCGGTGATGCAGCTGGATGTTCCCCATTCTCCAGCTCCACCTGTTTGGCTTCTGAGCGTGCACCCAGTGGCCCTCCACACCACCCCCATCTCCCAGCTGCCAAAACCTGTGCCAGAGCAAGCCATGAGAGATGGACATTTGACGGCAGAGGGTTCAGCAGTTGCCCCTCTCTCATGTCCACAAGCATGCACACACATGCATTTTCATAAAGAAAATGAAATACGACCCGCTCTCACATCCAAGCTGAGTGCCGAGGGTCCAGCTAATAAAAGGCAAAATTATCAAAATAAGCGACGTGGTGGTGACACCCGCTGTCCCCCATCAGCAGAAGGCCGCGGCCTTCCCAGGAGCCCTGAACACAGGCGCAGACCTGTTGTCCAGGGGTGCACCAGTATACGGGGAGTTGACTCTACACTTGGAGATTGCGGAACAGATATGGGCCCGTCACGGCTGGGTCATGGTAGGTCGGTTCGCTTCAAGAGAAAATGCGCAGTGTGCTCTGTATTACTCTCTGCACAGCATGGATGCTCTCCTCAGCGTAGATGCACTAGCACATGTCTGGCCGCACAAGCTTCTTCACACGTTCTCTCCCCTGGCCTTGATAGTCCCCAACTCTGTCCAGAGCGAGGGAACACAGCCATGCACTGATTTTGATATCACCGCATCGGCCAGCTATGCTGTGGCTGGCAGAGGTATATTGGTTGTTGTGCACTCAGCCCTTGCAGCTCCCACTGTGGAGGGACCTGCTATCACATGGGGGAGTGACGCTCTTCCACCCGCACCCAGAACACATGGTGCTGTGGGCTTGGCCCCTGAGTGGCTCAACCTGTCAGCTGTGGGACTCTCACCGTGTGTGATTTCCACCAGTGCTTGAGCCTCCTCCAGTAGGTCTCTGTATGACTGTAAGTGGAGAGTGTTTACATTCCCTTTCAGTGTCCAGTAGGAGTGATATTGTCATTCTTGCAGGACCTGATTGACAAATGTAAAGGCTTCTCCACACTTCAAGTGTACTTGGCAGCTATCGCCGCCTATCACGTGGGGTTTGGGAAGCAAACCGCGAGCCGGCACCCACTGGTTTGCCGTTTAATGAAGGGAGCACGCAGGCTTACCCTCATGTCCACACCACTGGTACCACCAAGGGGTCTGGCTGTGGTTCTGGAGGGGCTTAAAGGCCCTCCCTTTGAGCCACTGGAGGGAGCAGACTTGAAACATGTATCTCTCAAGACAGTGTCACTGGCTCTAGCTTCGGCTAAGCAACTTAATGACATCCACACGCTTTCGGTTCAGCCGTAATGCGCTCAGCTCTTTCCAGGGGATGTAAGGATGATTTTGAAGCGCAACCTGGCTTTTGTGCCTAAGGTTGTTGGCTCATGTTCTCCTATTGATCTTGTGGCCTTTGCTGCTTCACCAGGAGAGATGTCACATGCGTTGTGTCCTGTACATGCGGTGCGCACTTACATGGACAGGACGAAGGGCTTCAAGAGGAGCGATCAGCTGTTCGTCTCCTGGGCTATTTCTCATAAGGCGAAACCTATCACAAAGCAACGCGTATCCCACTGGGTAGTTTAGGCGATTGCTTTGGCCTATAGGAGTCAGGGTTTGCAGCCACCTGTGGGCCTGTGAGCGCACTCGACTTGCACTTGGGTTTGGCCGCATCCTGGGCCTTATTCAGGGGAGTTTCTGTTCAGGACATCTGTGCTGCAGCAAGTTGGTCCTCGCCTTTCACTTTAGTCCGTCTCTATATGCTGAACGTTCCATGTGTGGCACGTGTGGTCTTGCTGTCCTGATTGGAAGTAATTGAAGTAATTGGAGTAATTTTCCCTGTGGGTTGGTGGATGCGAGATAAGCTTGTCTGGCAATACGGGAGCTACCACATTCCATAGTGAGACATCAATCGAAATGTTATGAAAGAGAACTTTAGGTTATTTACATAACCCCGGTTTTCTGAGTAATATGCGTGAGATGTCTCACCAGACAACCCTTCTTGCTTGGGTGAGTGAGGAGAGATGCTTATCTTGAATGACATGCTGCTGTCCGCATGCGCTATTTAAGGTAGACAGGACTACCTGAGGCGGACGGACACGTTTCACCATCCAATCAGGATTGTTGTGATGAGATTAATGCTTCTTAGGGCTGCAGTGAGGCATGCATCCCATTGTGAGATGTCTCACTCATATTACTCAGAGAACCGGGGTTATGTAAATAACCAACAGATTGGTCTAGCCGTTCAGCCACTCTGTCATGAGCACTGGCTAGTTTCTCAGCTGCTAGCTGAGCTGATGAAGCATGTGTGTATACAACCGTCAGCGTATAGTACCTCTACTCCATGACAGTACTGTGGAAGGTCATTGATGTAGAGCACACATCTTAGTTTTCCACACGATCCTGAGTACTTGTCATTATGTAGAGCACACATCTTCAGTTTTCACACACTGTATTCTGTTGGATACGTATGATGATATCCAAGCAAGTGTATTAGACGAAAGGTTGAAGTTGGCGAGTTTAGATTTAAGGGCATTGTGATTAACTGTGTCAAAGGCTTTATGCAAGTCTAAGAATACAGCTTCAACAACTCCACCTGTGTCAAGATGTGATCTAATTTGCTCTGTAAGGTGTAGGATGGCTGTCTCTGTGGAGTAGTTTTCTAAAATCAAACTGGGCAGAATTTAGGCCAGGGTTGCAGCTGTTAGTGTGGTGAATGAATTGTTTATGACCACTTTCTCTGCAACCCTAGTACAGAGACAACTTTGAAGATGGGAGTCACAATTGCTTTTTCCAGTCATTAGGAAAGGAACTGTGTGCAATAGAGAGGTTTAATAAATGAGCAATAGGGGGAATTAGAGTAGCTGATTTTTTTAATGAATACTGTGTTCTGATGGAAAGCATCTCTGCTTTTTGAGTTCCTTAAGGAGCAAATAACTGTAACTTTAACATAACTCCTTCTTCACTGACTGTGTCTAGGTTAAAGCCCTGCACCACAACATTCAATTTGCTGCTCTGTTCCATAAATCTGAAATTGTTTCCTAGCTCCTGAACCGATTCAATAAAAATGTGATTAAAAGTAGAGGCAATTATAGCACTATCATCTATTGTCTTGCCCTAAACAGTGAGATGGATGTCCTTAGTGTGATACTGAGCTCTCCCTGTCAAATTGTTAATACTTTTCCAAATTTCTTTTCTATTACCTTTAGCCTCCTTCAAAAATTGAAGATAAAAACATGACTTTGCTAATCTCAGTTCCTCAGTCACTTTGTTCCTTAAACCTTTGTAAGCCAAAGCATTGGTTGATATATTCAGTCTCATATCTGAGATATCTTGGTCTCCTCTCTGGTCTCTCTCTGGTCTGCACTGCCAGACTGTGGGCTCGCAATGTCGGTCCAATAGCCAGAGGGAAGTCGCAGCTTGTCCAGTACTCTGTTGATAAAATTCTTGGTCCACAGCCCAGCAGAGAGTCACTGCTTGTGAACATTGGGGGCAGAACCAGTCTCTGCTTGGCACAAAAGTCTTTCTTTCATTGGAAGATGCTTGCGCGGATTCTGAAGCAGCCAATTGCTGCAACGTCTTTATCAATGATGATGGTCTTAGTATTTATTCTTCGTTGCTTCGAGTGGTGGTTCTTAAGCTCTGACTCATAAACTAATTCAACGTCTTGACTAAAATAAAACACTGGCCAGGCAGATCTTCTGTTGTTACCAGTGGCAAATCTTCAAGGCCTTCAAGGTATTTAGTGAAAAAGAAACATATCTTATTAATTCTATAAATAAAATAAAATTACACTAACTTGTTTCTGTAGTTTTCTGTCCATACTCTGTGCATTTGAGTGGTTTTGTGTTGGGACAAAAAATTATCCATTCAGGGTATTCTGTTTCCTTTATAGAATGCCCTGACCATTAAATGTAATGATACATACATACATACATACATACATACATACATACATACATACATATTTTTTATGTATTTATTGTCAGTGCCCTTTACAAGATGAATTTAATGAAAAGATGGACATTGTTAAAAAAAAAAAGGCTGTCCAACACCGGAACACCTTCAGCTCAGTGAACTTGCAAAAGCAGGCTGTGTATGCCATTTTCAGGCTAGCAACTGGGAATGATACACTTGGCTTACAGGCTCGGTGAGTGGAACTGATTTTTTATTGCTGGTGTTGCTACAGTCTTGCATATTGTTGAACTGGTTGCATTTAATTTCCACACACTTGTTAAATGATTGTTCATAAAGTGACTGTCTACCTGACGTCTGATAGTGTGTGGCTGTGTGTGCGTGTGTGCATGGCTGTGTGTGTGTGTGTGTGTGTGTGTGTGTGTGTGTGTGTGTGTGTGTGTGTGTGTGTGTGTGTGTGTGTGGCTGTGTGCATAACTAAAACAACGCAATTTTCAAAATGGAGCAGTGAAATAAAGTAAAATAAGGGGGGTGGAGTACAGAACGCCCAGTTCTGATAAGCACGGTTCACCACTGGTCGTTACTCAATACAAGATGAATTAAATTAAACTCACTTCCTCAGGCTGTGATACTTATTGATACAGTAAAAACAAAATCAAAAGCAGCCAGAGAGAGCATGTCTCTCAGTTCTGTTTTCCCGGCTGGCAGGCAGACCCAAAGGGTATTAAAAATATGTCAGAGACATCTACTGGTAAATAATAAAGTACCTTTACCTGTTCATTTTGATGTGTAGAGAGTAGATTCCTCCATGCTTGACCTCGAATGATCTGAGAAAATGGAGTGACCTCCTCTTTGGGGGTGGGGGTGGGCGGTTGGGGTGCATATGTTTGTGTGTCCGTGTGTGTTGTTTTGTATATAGTAGTGTTTACAGTCTGAAGGTAAGCTCTTCTGACCTCTCTGCTGCAGGATTGAAATAAGCCTTCTTCTTCCAACCCCCATCACCCTATAGCTTTCTCTCATACTCAAGGACACAAGAGCACACAAGGAAAACAAAAATGCTGATAATTGCATGTTGCAGGGAATGATCGATGGTGACCTCTGTTTCACCTTTGCTGTTGTCATTGTCCCACAGCCCGAAGGATGGACATGAGAACACAAACCAATGATCTTTTCCCCATCCAGCCCCAGTACCTTTGAGTCTGAATAATTCGATTTGTATCCACCGGAGCTGCATTTGTCATAGCTGGTATTTGCTCTCAGGCACTTTACCTTGGATGCTATGCTCTATAAACTTTTCACCACATTCATTGCAGGTTACAAAAGATCAATCCACACATGGGGAAATTAGGGTGATGGTATTTCACAGTGATTGCTCAGAAATGTTATGTGACACACGTGTTGAGTTAAAGGCATGTCATAGAATATTGTAACAGCACCTTGAATTGATAATCAAATTGATAATATTTCAATAACATTAAATCATTAAGATTGTGGTGGAGAAAATTGTTAATTCTATCCAACAGCAGTTGGACATTTAAATTCTGTTGTTTCTCAACATTAAACATTCTAGTTTTTTATAATTTTGATCTTAAAAGTTCGAGTTTATTTTCTTAAGGCATGAGAAATAGCTATATAAGAACATTTTAGTTACATGTTATGCGCATTGTTATTGGAAATATGTCCTATGATATAGTCTGTAGAAGTTAAAAGTTAAAACAATAAGCTGAAAGATGTGAGGTGTCTGCACATTTGCACATTCCGAGCTAAGATTCAACTGTGACAATTTGTTTTTCCTCATGGTGAGCTAAGAAGGGTGGCCGGTGTGATGTTTACATGTCCAGGGGCCTTAGGAGCCATTAATCAGCTCTGTGTGTGCGTTAAAGTTTAGCTACAAGACAAGGCCCCCTATGGAGCACTAAAACTGAATTTATCTCTTATGCCAGAGGTTTAGAGCTGACGTAATGTACACATTTCCATATAAGCATGAAGAGACAATCCGGTCAACTTTAGGCTATCCCATTGGATAGATGGACCCTCAATCCACCAAAATGGCCAATTAGAAGAGTAGGTAGGTGTGAGTGAATAGACTTTAAAAAGGCCCACACAGGCAGAGAAAGTTGGGTGGTTACTTGTAGATTTCCTACGGTCGATGTTTCAAGAGGATTTCTGAAAGAGTAGGGGGTAAAGCCATGGGCATTACTTTGCCATAGATTTGATAATACCAGAGGGTAGCCACCCTGGTTTGGATGCAGGCTTGAGATCTATTCTGTTCTATCATTCCACCCAGCCTTGCCTTCGCAGATTCTTTCATTATCAAACTACACGCCGACACCTTCGATGAAAACAGCCCAGAAACTGCAGATGCTACAGCAATTCTGAGGCTGAGGGGAAGTGCAAAGTCGAGTTATAATTCTTTATGGGTTTGACACTGCAAATGACAAAGTTAACATTACAAGTAGTCATTACAAGTAAAATACAGTGAAAAATGTTATCCTGCAAAATACTGTCAAGCCTTGAAAAGCCTTGAAAGCCTTACATCATGATAACATGCCAAAATATAGCCGCAAGTGGCAATCTGCGGGTTCTAACCTCTTTCGCCTCAAACCGGCCACCTTGACCCTCATCCCCCGCAGTTGATGACATCTGCCACCATGTTCCTCAAAGATCTGTGTAAAACATACCCATGATAAGCCCCAGATTTCTCCAAATTGTTTTTTATGCTACATGCTAATGGCATTTATAGCGCCTCCTATAGGTTAAGCTAAACATGCTTTGGTAGGCAGATTCCCAGTTCCATTGTCAACCTACCCACCAAGTTGTGATGATGTGGGAGTTATGGCCAATAATTTCTAAGCCCCAAAAATACATTGGTAGAAATGTGTCTTTTCATCCCCCAAAGCAGTATACCAAATTTGGTGTTGATAGAGTCAGTCTCTCAAAAGTTCTATTTATTTTACTGTTTTTCACATTATGCTAATTAGCAAAACATCTAAGTAGACGGAGATTTATGGTCCAAAAGTTTTTTGTGTAGAGCACATGGAGCCTTCAGGGTTAGAACTCTAATAATAATAACAAACCAGCCCAATTTTCCCCCAATTTTCCCCCACATGGAACTTTTAGTAACTGTGAGTGGAATGATTATTTCTCCATGCTTACATAATGTCTGATGAAAGAGCGATGCAATATCCAAATCACCTGCAGTGTGCTGCATCAGATGTAGAGAGTGCTATTTACTGTTTAAAGCAATGATATAGGCTATAATGATGTCCTTTTTGTATGTAATTTGGTGCCTAAACACAAAAAAAGAACTGTCTTATTGACCCTGACAACATCTGGCTTTAAAACCTAACTATGGATTTTATACATTTTTTATAGCACCTGCAAACAAAATGAGGCAATAGCAGGATGTGTTTAGAAGAACAGACATCTCTGATTTGACTGGGGCAGTACATTCTACAACTCTTCTAGGGATAATTGAGTTAGCTTCGTTGAGCCAGAGCCTCAGCATTAGTTTTTAATCTTATTTTGAGATAGGGCTAAAGTTATTCTTTTACATAAACCCAGCCACACCACACCACAGGAATATAAGCAGCCACTGTGTCCTGATCTGACCTCTCAAACTATTAACTAACACTGATTTCAAACGTGACATATCCAAACTTTGGTGCGCAGAGCTAATTCTGTTCATGTTCTGTTCCTACATTTTTAGTGACAAAAACTTTCACGGGAGGAAATCAAGAAATACATTATAATAACTGGGAGCCCTGGGCTTCAGCACCAAATGTGCAACTGGCTGCTAGACTAAATGCAGGTCGGTCAGAATACCTCCAGTCTCAGCCCCCTTCTGTTCACTCTGATGACTCACGACTGCATCCCAAGGGCTACCACCAACCACACTGTGAAGTCTGCGGAAGACACAACAGTGGTGGGTTTCATCAGGGATGACCACGACCTGGCTAACAGGGAGGAGGTGGAGCAGCTGGTGGGTTGGTGTAGCAAAAACAACTTGATCCTGAACGAGATCATTGTCGACTTCACGAAGAAGCCGCCCAGCCACGCTCCACTTCATCAACAACAGTTTTGTGGAGATGGTCAGCAGCACCAAGTCCCTGGGGTGCACATCACAGACAACCTAACCTGGTCTGTGAACACTGCAGCACTGGTCAAGAAGGCACAGCAATGTCTGTACTTCCTGCGAAGGATGAGGAAAGCCCTCCTACCCCCGCCCATCTTCGCTACATTCTACAGGAGCACTGTAGCGAGCATCCTGACCAGCTGCATCTCCATGTGATGTGGAAGCTGTAAAGCCTCTGACTGGAGGAATTTAAGGAGAGTGGTGAGGACTTCAAGTGCTGCATATCCTGAGCTAGGAATATTATCAGACACTTCTCCCACCCTCACCTTAGACTAATTTCTGTATTAGACTCTAAAGAGGTTCTGCAGCATTCAGTGCAGGACCATTAGGCTCTGTTTTTCCCCCATGTCATCAGACTGCTGAACTGTCAGTGACAGTTGTCACCTTAAAATATTTGCACTACCTAATCTCAAAAATGTCACTTTCACTAATCTGGACTTTTTGTTTAGTTTCTGTTTTTGAGACAAAATTTCATTGTGTTCATTTGTTGCAAACTGAATGACAATAAAGTCTGTCTAAGTCAAGTCTAAGTCAAAACATTACACTACACAGCAGCAGCTTTGAATAAACATCAGCCCACCTTGCTGCAGTCAGACTGGCTCCAGCCATCACCTACTCCAAATGTGGTCTGTGTCAGAAATTGTGTGGTGTTCCTGGAGGATTGATCAGTGCACATATCTGTTCACTTGTGTGTGTAAGAGAAGTATGTCTCTTCTGGTCATTGTGCTGCTAAAGGATTTGTATTAACAAGATTGAATATTTTCTTCTTGTTCTCTATGCTTAAGTTATTACCACAATGTTTCTGCGATACCTCATTTAGCACTATTTTATTGATGTATAATGCACAATGTATAATGACAGAAATAACAGGGACAAAAGATTCTTCTGATTAAAATCCATTAGCTTGAAAGTTATGCTGATTGTCATGAAGTACATACATTTGGACTATTTCCGAAACTGATATGATACTGGGTTGGAACAACTGAACCATTTGATACATACTTTCTCTGAATCTATTAGATATCAAAAGTGATGATTAATATGTTTTTAAGAATATCAGATTAGGGGCTCTGTATCTCGAAAGGGAGGACTGCTCAGGTTATAAACTTTAAATGATGATAGTCTCTTTTTTGCCAGCTGTGAGTTAATTATCCAATACATTCAAGTTATCCTCATGAAAGTATGGCTGAGTAGGTTACATGTACTTCAGAACTCCACAGTTGATGATATTTCCCCTCCTATAGCTTGTCAAGATATTGTACTGTGCAAATTAAAATTAAAATCAAGGCTTCGAGACATGGCAAAACAAACACTTCCTTGTAAAAAAAACAATTACTCATTCAGCCCTAGTTTAAAAAGTTTTACATAGAGTAAGATTGCTTTGAATATGTATAATAAATAGATAAATAACCCTATCAAGCAAATCAGAGCCTTTCTATATATCATTTTCCACACAGCTGCATGATTGTGAGTCATTCTCTGACGTTCTCCCTCCAGTTTCATGCTGCTGCAGAAAGTGCTGGTGCTGCTGATGGTAAACTAGATCTGAATAGGCCATTTGTCTTGGATGGTGATTGGTGTCCTATTTAAATGAGCATTACGGTGTGCTCAGAAACTTGGGCTGGGAGATGGATGAGACCATGAAGGTGGCTGGAACACTACACTGTACTACTGTCTCCCTGGATTTGTCAATATGGAGGAATCTGTCCAACTGAATCAATAGGCAGTGATTGCTCTGTAATTGATACAATTCCCATTTTTTCATTCAAAGTGTCAGCCATAGATATATTTTCACATCAGGGTCAATCTTATGGTATTTTTAATGATTCACATATTACACCATTTCATTATTATGCAGAAATATTTCCTAATCAAAATTTTGCTTTTTCAAGATTATAAACTGATGCATACGTTCTTTCTGTGATTTCTCTTATACAAAGTGCAGACCGTAACAAAATTTCGTTGCAGTTGGCTCAACATAGTACAGAATAAAAGGCAGCAAGTATTAAACACATAAATATAAAATAAACCAAATGTGTGTATATA
>JARJLU010017725.1:0-56163 GCA_030272975.1 Sparidentex hasta | reverse complement strand
GCATCACAGTGTACATCACAGTCAACATTACATTCTACATCAAAGCCAACATCAAAATCTACATCACAGTCTACATCACAGTCAGCATCACAGTCAACATTACATTGAACATCAAAGCGAACATCAAAGCCTACATCATAGCCTAGATCAACATCAACAGCAAAGTCAACATCAAAGCCTACATCATAGCCTACATCAACGTCAACATCAAAGTCAACATCAAAGCCAACATCAAAGCCTACATCACAGTCTACGTCACAGTCAACATCTCAATCAACATCACAGTCTACATCAGTGTGTACATCAAATTCAACTTTAGTCTACAACAGAGTCAACATCACAGTCTACATCAAAGTAAACCTCAAAGTCAACATCACATTCTACATCACAGTTTACATCACAGTCAACATCATAGTCAACATCACAGTGTACCTCAAAGTCAACATCACAATCAACATCACAGCCTACATCAAAGACAACATCAAAGCCAACATCAAAGCCAACATAAAGGCCTACATCATAGCCTACATAAATGTCAACATCAAAGCCAGCATCAAAGCCAACATCAAAGCCTACATCACAGTCTACACCACAGTCTACATCAGTGTCTACATCAGTGTCAACATGAGAGTCTACATCACAGTCTACATCGAACTCAATATCATAGTTTACATCACAATCTACATGACCGTCTACCTCAAAATCAATATCACTATCAACATCACAATCAAGATCACAGCCCACAAAGCCGACATCAAATTCGACATCAAAGCCAACATCAAAGCCTACATCACAGTCTACATCACAGTCAACATTACATTCTACATCAAAGCCAACATCAAAGTCTACATCACAGTCAGCATCACAGTCAACATTACATTCTACATCAAAGCCAACATCAAAGCCTACATCATAGCCTAGATCAACATCAACAGCAAAGGCAACATCAAAGCCTACATCATAGCCTACATCAACGTCAACATCAAATTCGAAATCAAAGCCAACATCAAAGCCTACATCACAGTCTACATTACATACTACATCAAAGCCAACATCAAAGTCTACATCACAGTCTACATCACAGTCAGCATCACAGTCAACATTACATTCTACATCAAAGCCAACATCAAAGCCCACATCACAGCCCAGATCAACGTCAACAGCAAAGTCAACATCAAAGCCTACATCATAGCCTAAATCAACGTCAACATCAAATTCGACATCAAAGCCAACATCAAAGCCTACATCACAGTCTACATCACAGTCAACATTACATTCTACATCAAAGCCAACATCAAAGTCTACATCACAGTCAGCATCACAGTCAACATTACATTCTACATCAAAGCCAACATCAAAGCCTACATCATAGCCTAGATCAACATCAACAGCAAAGGCAACATCAAAGCCTACATCATAGCCTACATCAACGTCAACATCAAATTCGAAATCAAAGCCAACATCAAAGCCTACATCACAGTCTACATTACATACTACATCAAAGCCAACATCAAAGTCTACATCACAGTCTACATCACAGTCAGCATCACAGTCAACATTACATTCTACATCAAAGCCAACATCAAAGCCCACATCACAGCCCAGATCAACGTCAACAGCAAAGTCAACATCAAAGCCTACATCATAGCCTAAATCAACGTCAACATCAAATTCGACATCAAAGCCAACATCAAAGCCTACATCACAGTCTACATCACAGTCAACATTACATTCTACATCAAAGCCAACATCAAAGTCTACATCACAGTCTACATCACAGTCAGCATCACAGTCAGCATCACAGTCAACATGACATTCTACAACAAAGCCAACATCAAAGCCTACATCATAGCCACATCATAGCTACATCATAGACAGTTATGTAGACTGTGATGTAGGCTATGATGTAGGCTTTGATGTTGGCTTTGATGTTGACTTTGATGTTGACGTTGATGTGGGGTGTGATCTTGATTGTCATGTTGATAGTGATGTTGATTTTGAGGGAGACTGTCATGTAGATTGTGATGTATGCTTTGATGTTGGCTTTGATGTAGAATGTAATGTTGACTGTGATGTAGACTGTGATGTAGACTGTCATGTAGGCTTTGATTTTGGCTTTGATGTTGGCTTTGATGTTGACTATGATGTTGATGTTGATGTCGGCTATGATGTAGGCTTTGATGTTGGCTTTGATGTAGCATGTAATGTTGACTGTGATGTTGACTGCGATGTAGATTGTGATGTAAATTATGATGTTGAGTTCGATGTTGGCTGTGATGTAGACTGTCATGTAAACTGTGATGTCAACTCTGATGTTGACTGTGTTGTAGACTGTGATGGCGACACTGATATAGACACTGATTTAGACTGTGATATGAACTGTGATGTTGACTGATGTTAATTGTGATGTTGATTGTGATGTTGACTTTGAGGTAGACTGTGATGTTAACCTTGATGTCGACTGTGATGTAAACTGTGATGTAAATTGTTATGTAGACTGTGATGTTGACTTTGAGTTTGACTTTGATGTACACTGTGATGTTGACTCTGTTGTAGACTGTGATGTTGAATTTGATGTGGACACTGATGATTGATTGAGATGTTGACTTTGAGGTAGACGGTTATGTAGTCTGTGATGTAGGCTTTGATGTTGGCTTTGATGTAGAATGTAATGTTGACTGTGATGTAGATTGTGAGGTAGACTTTGATGTTGGCATTGATGTTGACTTTGATGTTGACGTTGATGTAGGCTATGATGTAGGCTTTGATGTTGGCTTTGATGTTGACTTTGATGTTGATGTAGGCTTTGATGTAGGCTTTGATGTTGGTTTGATGTTGGCTTTGATGTAAAATGTAATGTTGACTGTGATGTTGACTGTGATGTAGACTGTGATGTAAATTGTTATGTAGGCTTTGATGTTGGCTTTGATGTTGGGTCTGATGTTGACTTTGATTTTAATGTTGATGTAAGCTATGATGTAGGCTTTGATGTCGACTTTGATGTTGATGTTGATGTAGGCTATGATGTAGGCTTTGATGTAGGCTTTTATGTTGGCTTTGATGTAGAATGTAATGTTGACTGTGATGTAGACTGTGATGTAGGTTTTGATGTTGGCTTTGATGTTGGCTCTGATGTTGGCTTTGATGTTGACATTGATGTAGGCTATGATGTAGGCCTTGATGTTGGCTTTGATGTTGGCTTAGATGTTGACTTTGATGTTGTCGTCGATGTAGGCTGTGATGTTGATTGTGATGTTGATAGTGATGCTGATTTTCAAGTACACTGTCATGTAGATTGTGATGTAAACTATGATGTTGAGTTCGATATAGACTAGAATGTGATGTTGATTTTGATGTAGACTGTGATGTTGACTCTGTTGTAGACTGTGAAGTTGAATTTGATGTAGACACTGATGTAGATTGTGATGTTGATTGAGATGTTGACTTTGAGGTAGACGGTGATGTAGACTTTGATGTAGGCTTTGATGTTCGCTTTGATGTAGAATGTAATGTTGACTGTGATGTAGACTGTGATGTTGATTGAGATGTTGACTTTGAGGTAGACGGGGATGTAGACTGTGATGTAGGCTTTGATGTTGGCTTTGATGTAGAATGTAATGTTGACTGTGATGTAGACTGTGATGTAGGCTTTGATGTTGACTTTGATGTAGGCTTTGATGTTGGCTATGATGTAGGCTTTGATGTTGGCTTTGATGTTGACTATGATGTTGATTTTGATATTGACGTTTATATCGGCTATGATGTAGGCTTTTATGTTGGCTTTGATATTGGCTTTGATGTTGACTTTGATGTTGATGTAGGCTATGATGTAGGCTATGATGTAGGCTTTGATGTTGGCTTTGATGTTGGCTTTGATGTTGACTTTGATGTTAATGTTGATGTAAGTTGTGATGTTGATTGTGATGTTGATAGTGATCTTAGTAATGTTGATTTTGAGGTAGACTGTGATGTAGATTGTGATGTAGACTGTGATGTAGGCTTTGATGTTGGCTTTGATGTTGATTGTGATGTTGAATTTGAGGTAGACTTTCAAATTAAAAGCCCCCCACTAAGAAACCAGTTTTAAACTCCAATGGGGTGCAATGTAAAGCTCTTATTTTGAAGACAATTTCTTTGTCTTTCTGACAGAGAATGCAAGATGCTTACTGATATTCCTGAAATTCCTGAACACACCTGCTAAATGAAAATGAGTTGGAGAGATTTTAGAAAAGTTTTTATCGAATTCAAGGCTCCCCTCAGGCGTGCACATGTTCGCCGTTCATTCTCTGGTATACCTCCATGTCCCGTCCATAACCCCCCCCCAAAATAAAATAGATTCTCATCAGATCAACACAATTCACACAGGTCACCTATTTTGGTTTCAAAACAGAGGGTTTCGCCAAAAGGTGAGTGAATTTCATGCCTGCAACTGAGAGACCACAGCCTCCATAATGTCAGGATGGAACCTGACAGATGATTAATGATAACAAAAGCTCAGTTATAAAATCTGCCTTTATTCTTTACAGCATTTTCACAGCTTCAGTGTACAAGCATTGGAAATAATTGATCATTTTCAGAATACATCTCATATTAGCAGTGCCTAAGGTCATTCTTTGACATACATTTCACAATACATTTCCTTTTCTGTTGAAGGTAATGTTTTTTAAATTGTACTTTAATATATTATTCCTGATGGGATAATTACAGTGTTTTTCATTGTTTTGTGGTATGTTATTTCTACGCAAGTTTGACATATTTTTAATAAATAACTGTTTGTACAATCTGAATGAGGAAACTGCCAATGTCTTATCTGTTTTGATGAGAACTAGTTATTGTTTGAAAGAGTTTCACACATTAAATCTGTTGTGAAAACTGAGACAAAGCAAACAAAAAATTATAAATCAGACTCAGAAATGAAACAGAAACTGCTGAAGCCCTACAGAGAACTTTCAACGTGCTTATCACATGCTATAGTAAATCACTTTGGCTTACAAGGCATTTGGTCAGTGTATCATATAAACCTGGTCTGGTTTATATTCTTCTGTATGACCATTCAATTAACACTGACATTAATTACAAAACACATCTTATTTTTTTATTAAAAAGATGACATTCTTAACAAGAAAATTAATCATAAATATGAAAACTATTCCATACTAGTGAGGAGTGATGAAATGATGCAGAAAATACAGTCGTCACCTATGTAGTAAACTCCATACAAATAATCAGGTTGTATTTCTGTGTTCTGTGCTGTTTTGTCATTTAAAGACTTATTTCAAAATCTGAGACAGTCACAGCTCAAAGACACCATTACACTGAACATCTTGGTCCATAAATATTTGGCAGAAACTGACTTTGAGTCATATTGCAGGAATGTCTCATGTTTATCAGCAATAGTTAACTACACTTACATCACATTACTGTCAATATACTGAAGTATCTGACAGACATAAGGCATTGGGAGGCATAGCAGCAAACTCTAAGTGTTACTCTTACTGTACGTTGTTAAAAAAAAAAACACTTCATTAGGGGGGCAAGCCCGAGGGGACGAGGGAGCTTATGCAAGCAAATAAAGAAAAGATTTAAAGATTTTTATTTTTCTCCAGCTAAAAGTGGTGCTGCAGGCTAAATTGTGCAAAGGAGGGCAGCGCAATTTGGAAGGTTGGTCCAGACATATACATAACTACATATATCCGCCTGCAGGGGGCGCTGTAACATAGGCCAATGTGTTTTTGCCTATAACTCCCACACCGTAAGTTGCACATTCAAAAACCTTGTATCCCTAGATTCCCTGAATGGAGCTGAATCACTTTGCAATTGGCCACGCCCACTTCCCTGGGCTTGTGTGAAACTTGGCACTTACACTCTTCAGCTGAACCTGATCTAAAGTGTAAAAAATGCACAAATTATTAACAAACACATTTCTGTAGCTAGCTATAAAAACACTAAACACCAAATTTGAGATCCTTGGTTGCCATGACACTGGGAAGGGATGAGCCGAAGTTGGCGAATTTTTGGCCACTAGAGGGCGCTAAAAATATGGGAAGTTCATATCTCTTGAACGGCTACACCGATTTTTACGAAATTTGGTCGGTAGGATGTAGGGACAATCCTGAGGCCATATCTTGAAGGTGGTCATGACTGGTCAATGTGGGCGTGGCTTATTACAAGATAAACAACATTTTGCACATTTCGTTTGTTAAATCACCACATATGCAAAACCTACTCTTTCCAGCTAGTCCTACAATTTAAGTGCCATTTGCCTGAAACTTTGCACATAGAATCTCCAGATGTGTCTGATGAAAAGTTGTCAAAAGAATTTTGGCACTCCAAAAAATCTGCTATTTATAACCAAACAATCTTTTTTGCTAGATAAACAACACATATTGTTTCATATTTTGGTCAAACTAAATGCTTTCAACATTA
Organism: Sparidentex hasta; assembly: GCA_030272975.1. Lineage (NCBI taxonomy): Eukaryota > Metazoa > Chordata > Actinopteri > Spariformes > Sparidae > Sparidentex > Sparidentex hasta. The sequence continues at coordinate 49,737 of JARJLU010017725.1, read as the reverse complement.
AACTTAGGTCAACTGTTCCTCAAGTCAACCAAAGGCTCTGTGCCAAATTTGGTGCAAATTGGCCCATAGGTGGCACTATAATAAATGTAAATGCGTTTTTGCCTTTAACTTCCACATTTTAAAGAACACATTCATAAACATCATATTCATGTATTTCCCCAATAGAGCTAGGTTTTCTGACATAGGCCACACCCACTTCTGCTGCACTTTTCCTTTGTTAAGTTAACACACACTAACCAACATTAATGCATTTTTCCTTGTCACTCTTATTTTTTGTTGCAATAATAGAAATGTAATGAAACAGTACTGATGTGGGGTCACTCCTGAGGCCATTTAAGTAACGATTGGTCAAAGTGGGCATGATTTAGTACAACAAATCCAAATCGCCACACATTCAGCCTTTTGCACTTCCAGTGCACTTCCCATTACAGCCAATACCACGGCTCAGACGTTGGCCTGTGTCCTCACTTTTGCCCCGAGCACATCATCCTTTGGGGCAAACTTCCGTGGGCTCTGCAGTGTGCGTGGGTCTGTGTAGAGTGTGGGGGGGGGGGGGGTTGCCCCCTCATTCATAACCGCTTGCAGTTCTAGTTAATACTTAAATTCTTAGAACATTAATATTTTTAAGCAATGTAAAAAATAAAACAATTTGTTCTGTTGTCCTAATATCTGTTGTAGTTGTTGCTGTAGTCAATACTTTGAGATTGTTTAGAGCACATAAAAATATAAATGTATGTGACTAAATATCTGTGTAAATGTATGTATTTTACTGACTGGTACAAAATCACCACAGTAAATACTTGAAGCAGCTGTTATGGCTGAACCGAACCCCATATTAATTTCATTAAAACCAGTTACGGAAACTTAATTCCTGCTAAAAGTGTGAATTCTGAGTACATTCTGACAGTAGGCAATGTGGTTCATGTAAAAATAGATGGTGCATGAAGTGGAATCAGAGATGGAGTTCCTGATCAGCTGAAGTCTCGGTTGGTGAGGATCATAGGGGCCACCAGGGTCCAGATGTACATGGCCAAACACACCCAGCTGGAGGTGATCTTTACCCACACTGCAGGCCATTTGCTGGTTATAGTGTAGTCTGCATCTGGGCTATCAGGAACAGAACACAAAAAAAGTCCTGCAGTCATAAACATTTGTCTACTAAATGTTCAATGTGAAACAAACATTTTTGAGACAACAATATGTAACTGTTTGACCTTATCTACCAGCTCCAAAATTAGGTTGCTGGTACAGTGTAGGAGAGGTGGTATTTAGACTCTGAATTAGTCATTTATCAAACCAGTCCAAATGTTGTCTCCCATTCCCTTTGGGACCCAGGTGTGAACAGCTTAACAGTGGCCATAGTAAGCAAGCCTCAGTTTCAACTGTGAAGAGAAGACTTCAAGTTGAAGGTTTGACAGGTCGAGTTACAGCAAGAAAGTCACTGCTAAGACGTCAGAATAAGAAAAAGAGGCTTGCCTGGACCATGAAACACAACCAATGGACTACTGAAGAATGGAGGAAGGTGTAACGTACTGATGAATTGAAATGTGAGATCTTTGGTTCATCACACAGGATTTTATATACTGTAGAGTTGGCGAAATGATGGTTCTTAAGTGTGAGACATCAACAGTCAAACATGGAGGAGGAAGCGTGATGGACTGCACCTCAGCACTCTCCGTTACCCCACTCACTGTGTCTGACCACTACGTTGTCACTTTCTCTCTCCCCTTAAAATTCACCATGTCCCTCATCCCCAGATCTCACAGGGTCACCACCCGTCACAATCTGAAATCCCTCTCTCCCTCTGCTCTCTCCTCTACAGTTCTTTCCTCACTACCATCTACAGACCAATTTTCTCTATTGTCTACAGACAAAGCTTCCTCTGCTCTGCTATCCTCCCTTTCCTCCTCTTTAGACACTCTTTGTCCAATCACCTCTTGACTGGCACAATCCTGCCCCCCTCCCTGGCTGTCTGAATCTCTGTGAGCCAGTGTGACGAGCAGCAGAGGGAAATGGAGAAAATCACATCAACCTGATGACCTTGCCCACTACCACCACTTCCTCTCTGACTTCACCTCAACAGTATCAGCAGCCAAATCTGCCTTCTACCTGTCAAAGATCAACTCGTCTGCCTCCAACCCCAGGAAACTATTCTCCTTATTCTCTTCCTTCCTTACCCCCCCCCCACTTCCTCCCTGACTCCTGATGACTTTGCAACTTACTTTACCAAGGAAGTGAAAGACATCAGTTTGTCATTTACTCCTATGCCCATTCTGAAAGCGCCTTCCCCAACCCTCACCTCTGTTGGCCTCACCTGCTTCAGCCCTCTCTCCTCTGAAGATGTTCACACACTAGTGATGTCCAACCATGCCACCACCTGTTCCCTTGACCCGATTCCCTCCACCCTTCTCCAAGACATCTCTAACGACATCCTGCCATTCCTCACCTCTTTGATCAACTCCTCCCTCACTTCAGACATTATTCCAGCTCCTTTCAAGACAGCTGCAGTAAAGCCACTCCTAAAGAAACCCACCCTAGACTCAGCTGACATCCAAAATTACAGACCTATAATTTGATTTCTCTCTAAAACCCTGGAACATGCAGTCTACAACCAACTGTCATGGTGACGCTTGTTGCCGCCAGAGCCTCGTCCAATTCCTCAGTCCGCATTCTCCTCAACTTATCCTCCACATTTGACACAGTCAACCACCAGATCCTCCTCTTCACTCTGGCTGAACTTGGCATTGCTGACTCAGCTCTAACCTGGTTCACATCATACCTAACAAATCGCACCTTTCAGGTCACATGGAACGGCTCCCTGTCTAAACCATGCTTTCTGGAAACTGGTGTCCCTCAAGGCACAGTGTTAGGACTGCTTCTGTTTTCACTATACACTAGATCACTAGGCTCTGCAATCACATCACATGGATTCTCTTACCACTGCTATGCAGATGAACAACTTTTCCTGTCTTTTCCCCATCCTCCTCCAACAGCCAAGGTGAAATACGCATCTCGGAATGTTTGGCAGACATCTCCGCTTGGACAACTGCGCATCACTTTCCAAATTCTCCCATGTGACCCTCCTCCTCCATGTCCTCCACTGGCTGCCTGTTGCGGCCCGTGTCTGATTCGATGATGGTGCTGGCCTTCAAGGCCATCAATGTAACTGCACCCGTCTACCTCCAAACACTGGTCAGACTACACGCCCCAGCAAGAGCACTTCGCTCATCTACATAATGTGGCCGACTGGTACCCCCATCGCTGAGTGCAAGCAAAGCAAGTGACGTCTCTGTATTGGCACCTCAGCAGTGGAACAAACTCCCAACCAATGTCAGGACAGCGATTCCACTGTCTTTTTTGTTCAGACTCCACTTTGATCCCACATAGCAGAACTTTCTAAAGAATATTTGATTTCCATTGTATAAAGAATGCCACAAGCGTGTTCAGCTGCCAAAGGTGGCTACTTTGATGAGTCAAAAGTTTAGAATACATTTTGGTTTATAAATTGATTAAATTATTTCTTTAGTAACTTAAATTGTTTATTTGTTCTATGCTTTAATTTCAGAGTACAACAAGACAATAACTGCATACATTTCAATTAAACCCTGGGAAAATTGTGGTGCTCTAAAACCTCTGTAGTTTTGTGTATGTCACATTATGTAACGAGGTGCACAAGAAATTACGAACATTCCATACAGCTAAGTAAGTTTAGATATTCGTCACTTTAATCTTTTACATTTTAGGAAATGACCTCAGTGTTTAATAAGGTCACTCTGCCTGAACACAACATATCAATCTGCATTTAGTGTTGTGCCTGTTGTTAGAGGCAGAGACCGGTCTATTTTCTGTCACAGTACTGACCTGTACCAGTTGGTGAGGGTCATCATTATGTAGAGAGAGGCCAGGAATAGCATGAAGTGAAAGAAGGAGTAGCTGTACTGGACCATGTCCTGCTCATTGTCCTCCACTCGCCTGGGTCCTTTTGACTCCTCTGACAGGTCGATGCTGCTGCCGCTCTCAGCCAGGATGGCTGAGTCTTTGGAAGCCATAGTCAGCTTGTTCACCTGGCAGTTGTTGGATGAACGAATGCTGCAGGCAAACAGATACAAAATGTTACTGTATATCCAGAACAAGATATTAGAAAACAAACAAAACAGAAAAGACAGCTACATGTCTCACACTGACAGGTAGATGGTAACCTGAAATCTATCCAGTAAACTGAACTTTTCAATGGAACATCACGTTTCTTAGCAGTTTGCCAAGTCAAGTAGTAGATGTTTTTCAAATTCTGTCCAGGCACTGTTAAATACTTTTTGTGGAATAAATGGACCTTGGTGTGAGACTGAACTTATTTCTAACTCAGTTGACATTTCTAAATGGTCACATTAGACTCTGATAAATGAGTGTCTGATACATAACTTTGTTTACTACAGTGAAGGGGGCTTGCATGTGATGTGCCAGTTTTGAGCTGAGCTGTGAAATGCAGGTCCTGTGACATTTTTCCCACAGAAAGCTCATACTAATGAATTATCTCAGTTGAACAACTGGGTTCATTGTGCATAAGAAGTGTATAATCATCACGTCCTTTGCTCTTTGGAAATGTGTGTGAGTCACAGTGACTGAGCAACAGTTGAAACAAAGTTTGTGAATGGAGACTGACCATGAGATGGTTCGTTGGTAGTGGTCATTTCGTTTCATATCTTACCCAGCAGCAGTGACCCTACCTTGAATAGAGGATGCACAGGACAAATATAGCGAGCCCTACGATGCTCTGGGCATCCCACCACTGCAGGTAGGGGGATGTCAGGACAGGTTCCTCTGTGCCGATGATCACTACAGCTGTCTGGTTCTCTATCTCCAGAGGGGCCAGAGTGGGGGATGTGATCTGCTGGAAGATACTCAGTAGGCTGGGATTACATGCTCGGTCTGAGGGGAGGAGAGAACACGAAGCACAATGTTTGAATGTATAGCTCAGTCTGTGAGTATAAAGGCTGAAAGAGACTGAACGTAATAGGAAATGTAAGACCCACAAGACATGCTCCACACCTTCACATGCCTTCAATACATGCTTGTGGGAAAAAAAATGTGTGTAAGCACTATACATGAGGTTCAGGAATGTGTTGTGAAAATTACACTTAAACCAAACCCAATCAATAGTAACACTTTGTTTATGGATATGTTACACATTTGATGGGGCACAGCATAACTAACAAAAACTGACTCTGACTTCTATATCATGACAAGGAAGCTTTTGTTTAAATGAACAACAATGTATAGAAACAATGACAATGACTGAAGTATTGTTTCTTTTCTGGGGCGAATAGCTGACTGATTTCTGCAATTCACGACTACATCAATGTAATTACAACATTTTTTAAGCAACAGAAAACATTCTCACCAGGCTCATTGGTCATGGCAGACCAAGTCAGAAACATGGTGTACAAGGTGATGATGGAGGACTGTAGAAGACCTGAACGTGGCTGAGACTCCTGGGGACATACACACATAAAGAAGTCAGAAATCTACAGAATCACAACATCAAGTTCTCTTCGATAACAAGATAAAAACATTCACAGATGAAGACTGTAAGACTGAGTGGATCTTGAGTTAAGATTGTTTACATGACTTTCAATTGTGTACCTGCACTTTATGCCACACAGACACAAAAGAGGCCACCAAGCAGAACAACATGTTGAAGCTTATGAAGAACTTGTTGATAAAGCATCCATCAGGCTTGGTGTAAAAGACGAAGAAGAGCACGACAGCAATAAATGAAAGGATGTAGTTGAGGACTGTAACCCCAAACAAAGCTGAAAACAGAAGGTAGAGAAGGTAAAAATATGAGAAAAGAATATCCTAAAACATTCATATAGAACATCAACATACAGTATTTCAGATTTTGAGAGCTCTTTCCTTTTGTCTACGCTTCTTGAAAGATTTTATCAGCTGTGAGCAGCGTTTATGTATTTTTTGTGTATGGCACTGTGGAAGAGTAGAATAGAATTGATCCACAGCATAGTCAAAAGAATCAACCAATTTTAGTCTGTCTGTTGGCATTTTTAAGTGCATTTCATTTTGTAACATTAAAGTGTGAAGACAGTTCACACTTGAAACACAGTTAGAAGTTGCATGTAGCATGACACAGCTTGACTTGCTGACCTGCATACCAGCCCTTGGGGTTGCCAGTCTCCATCTTTTCCACCCAGGACTCATTCCAAGAGTGGGCAAAGTCCACCAGCAGCACTAGCTGGATCAGAATGAAAAAGAAAGCTCCACCGGAGCCCACGATAAACCACACTGCAACAACAGAGATGCAGATCTATCACTCTCATTTATCTGTCATCCATTTTCACAGCTCTGTATATGTAGAATGTCATGATCTGAGATCCCAAAGGTTTAACATATAAAGTTCTTACTGTAAGTAAAGGACCCATCTGGGATGTAAAAGGCACCAACTGTCACTGCCACCAAGGCTGCAAGCTTAAAGAACCAAAATCTGCAAACAAATGATTCATGACTGATTATACAATATAATGTACGTAAATATACATGTAATACATTACAGAGTAAACAAATAAACAAACCAAAAAAACCCCACATATTTTGACAATAATACTTCATCATCCCAACCCCATCAACCCAGACAACAGCATGTACAATAGCACTGGAAATAAATGCAAACAAATAACATGTCCAGCCAGTGCTCTGGGACAAAAACAAAAGCACTTCAATGCAGGACGACAGACTAAAGACAATTACAGCTTGACTTTACACATCATAGGCTATGGGCTACACTGCCAAAAGGAGAATGGATCATATTGCACAGAGGAGTAAATAAGGGAGGGAATTGTGACTGAGGGGATATGAATGTGTTCAATATTTTTTTTCCTGTTGCTCATTGCTCATGTGAGAAACTTAAGGACATCAGTGTGGATACAGCTTATGTGGCAGGTTTTTATTAGGGGCCAAGCCCGAGAGGCTGAGGAAACGCATATGCAAGCAGACCAGCGGCGCTAGGAACACTATTGTAATTGTAAAGATTATTTTTCTCCAGTTAAAAGTGGTGCTGCAGGCTATATTGTGCAAGGGAGGGCGGTGCAATTTGGATGGTTGGTCCAGGCACCTGCACGTACCTCAGACACAAAAAACTACATATATCCGCCTGCAGGGGGCGCTGTAACCCAGGCCAACTCATTTTTTGCCCACACCGTATGTTGCACATTCAATGGTCACGCCCACTTCTGCCTAGAAAGTTTTTTTTTTTTTTTCGCAAAATCGCAAATACTGGAAAACCTACTTTTTCAAACTCCCCATGGGATTTTGTCCAATCTGCATGAAACTTGGCACATACACTATTCAAATGATTTTAAGTTATCAAAAGAATTTTGTTCGGTCAAAAAATGCACAAATTATTAACGAACACATTTCTGTAGCTAGCTATAAAAATGTAAACTGTATGATATCTCGGTCAAACTAAATGCTATTAACAACAAATTTGAGATCCCTGGTTGCCATGACACTGGGAAGGGATGAGCCGCATTTGGCGAATTTTGGCCATTAGGGGGCGGTATGATGTAGGGCTAATCCTGAGGCCATATCTCAAAGGTGGTCATGACTGGTCAATGAGGGCGTGGCTTATTATAAGATAAACTACTAACATTAATTTCAGCCAAACTATTATGCTGAGAGCTTTGAAATTTACATGGTACATATATTTCTTCCATACCAAAAATTGCACATGTACTACACTAGGGGGCGCTATAATGCATGTAATCACATTTTTGCCTGTAACCTCCACATTTTAAATAACACATTCACAAACCTTATATCCATATGTTCCCTGAATAGAGCTGGGTTTTCTGACATAGGCCACTTCTGCTGCACATTCCGTTCGCTAAATCGCCACATATGCAAAACCTACTTTTTCCAACTCCTCCAATAATTTAAGTGCCAAGAATTTTGGCACTCCAAATAATCTGCTAATTATAACCAAACAATCTTTTTTGCTAGCTAAAAAAACACATATTGTTTCATATTTCGGTAAAACTAAATGCTAAATGCTTTAGATCAATTGTTCCTCAAGTCAACCCGAGGCTCTGTGCCAAATTTGGTGCAAACTGGCCCATAGGTGGCACTATAATGGATGTAAATGTGATTTTGCCTTTAATTTCCATATTTTAAAGAACACATTCATAAACATCATATTCATGTATTTCCCCAATAGAGATAGAGGTTTTCTGACATAGGCCCTGCCCACTTCTGCTTCTGCTGCACTTTTCCTTTGTTAAGTCACCACACACTAATCAACATAAATGCATTTTTCCTTGTCACTCTTATTTTTTGTTGCAATAATAGAAATGTAATGAAGCTACCGGTGTGGGTCACTCCTGAGGCCAGCCACATATATATATAACATATATATATATATATATATATATAAAACATATATATATAACTGGCCTCAGGAGTGACCCACACCAGTCACACACCAGCTTCATTACATTTCTATTATCATATATATATATATATACACACACACATCATTACCAATTCTCAGTATCATTTATAAAATATTATATATATATTCGATTATAAAAAAAGTTTCTTCTTTGGAAGAAAATCCACTTAAAACGGTTGAACAGCTAGAGCTGCAGACGGAGGAGACAGAGCAGTCTGTGAGAGGAGCAGGGAGCAGGAAGGTGGAGGCTAGAGGAGGACGGAGGGCTTATGTCCTCCGTGGGAGGATCTCCTTCCTGTCACTCAATGCATTTAGGATTTTTTCATGCTGATCTATGATTGGCTAAGACACGTAAAATGACGCGCTAAGGGAGGCCGTCCTCCCTTATCAATCAGCAACCAGAATACTAGATTGACAGCAGGTTGGTTCAATAACAGTTCCCAAATTTCATTCTCACATTTATACAACCGTATAAAGTTTTCAGCGATATTAGAATCGGTTTCAAAGGAAATATAAGCAAATTTCTGAAAAAAAATAAAAATAAAAAACTGTTTGGAGAAATCAGAGAGAAGGAGTCAGAAAGATAATTCATAGTTTTCTTTTTGTTCGTCCTGCTGGAGGACATAACGTTAGCGGCACGACCGGGACACAATACAGAGCAGCAACACAGTTGTTTTGGGTGATTGTGATGAGTGATGAGTGTGATGTCCTGTGCTGTTGGGTACTATGCATAATGACTGCTGCAGTAGCACAGTGGGTAGTGCAGTTACCACACAGGTGACAGGTGATCAGATCCCAGAAGGGGTACACATGGCTATTTTTTTTTGTCTTGTATATTAGCCCAGTGTACATCTCATGGTCCTGATGTCAACAGCATTTTGCCATTTAATAAAATATTTTTTAAAGAAGTGGTAAGTCATTGTTTTATTGCTTAATTTTCATCGAATATAAGGGCTAAGCAGTTGACTTGTATTAAATAACATGACACAGTGGACTGGTTTTCCTCCTGTCCTCCCCAATTTTTTCAGTCACCAGCCGCCACTGATTTGTGACACTGTGTTAGAAAGTGTAGTTGTGTTTCTCCAGCTCCCTCATCATAGTGACAGCACAGCCTGTCCTCTCTGCAGCAGGTCTGATGGTGTCTGTCCTGTTCTACTGCCAGACTGTGGTCACTCAGTCTGCACACTGTCACTGTCTCTCTCCGGTTCTGATCAGTAACTGTGGTTAGGTACTCTGCCACAGCATACTGTCTGTTTAGGTTCAAGTATGTTTCCAGTTTGTGTTGTGAGTGTGTAATATCATTACAATAAGTTATGTATTTTTCTTTTTCTTTAGTTATAATTTGGTTAGGTCTAACCTTCGGAGTGATAGTGTAACTGCTGTGAGGCTGACTGGGGTTTGTGATGTCAGAAGGTGAAAGGTCAGCCAGCCTCAGGACCAGTTGGCTGAGGGACTCCTTTCTATGTTCAACTCCTAGTAGGCAAGGGCTTTATAATGGTAAGAGGCAGGGTCGCTCGTTTTAATATGGCTCCAGAACTTAATAGATCTTTTTTGAATATTTACAAGTAAAGGATATTGGCCCAATTCAGCCCTGCATGCAGAGTTTGGGGTTTTTCTTTGTACATGGAGGATACTTTTGCAGAACTCTGTGTCCAAGGTTTCAATTGGATTTTTGTCACACTTTGCCTGATCATGTTGTACCAAGGAGCCCATACCTCACTGCCATACAATGCAATCGGTTCTATAACTGATTTAAATATTTTGAGCCATGTCCTAATTAGGATTTGGATTTGAATTGAACGCTTGACGGCACAGAAGCGCAACTGCGTAGGGATACGGCAGTTCGACCATCTGTTAAGTTTCGTTTTTATGGAAAGTAAACCTTTGCTCCAGCAGCTGGGCCTTGCACTGTATTTTGCCGCTCGCAGATCACCTGTTGCCCAGTTGCACTAATGCGTAGGGATACGGAGGTTCTACGGTTGAGAAAATATAGTGCCAAAAGAAAAGGCGGTCTGACAGGGATGTAAAGCAATGTGAATTTTCCCTTTACAACGTACACTTGAACTGTTATCGATTTTTTAAGGTGAGCCTTGTTTAAGGTGGTTTATTTCTCTTTTTTTCTCTTTTCCTCCAAACTGAGGCTGCAATGATCGGTGATTATGGTAGAGAACAGGCTGACTATAGATATGTACTTTATATGACCCCAGAAGAGACTGGATTTCTTCACTGACCATTGCGTCCTGGTACTGTTCCAGGCTGTTTTCTGCCCATTTGTATTGCTTCTTTATTTTGTACAGTTTACATTCCTGAGAACATGTGTTACCCGTGTCTGCTCTTTTCAGTTACAAAGTGATCTGAGAGTGATCTGATAGAGGTGTTTGTTCTTTCACCGTGAAGGCTCTCAAAGAGGTTTGGTCTAAATTTGTTACAGCAAAATCAACAGTGCTGCTGCCGAGGTTTGAACAATATGTGTACTGTCTAAAGGAGTCCCCTCGCAGCCTTCCATTGACAATGTACAGACCCAGCTCTCTGCAAAGCTGTAAGACTTGTTTTCCACTCTTGTTTGTGTTTTGTCATAATTATTCCTGTTGGGAAGGATAGGGAAGTCAAGGGTAGTTTCAGTGATGTAGCTGTCACCCTCAGTACTAGTAAACTCTCGCTCCTCACCAGTTCTAGCATTTAAATCTCCAGTGATCAGCACAGATCCCTGGGCCTGGAAATGACTCATCTCTTCTTCTATGGTGGAGAAAATCTCCTCTTTGAAAAATGGAGATTCTATTGGGGGAATATAAATTGCACATAAAAAATGTTTTCTCAGTGGATATTATATAATATTTCCCCTTTTTCATTATTTCCATTGAGTTTGCTAGTTCTGACTTATACTATATCAACATTCCACTCCATTTAGTTTTGTTGATGGGACTATAAACTCTCTATAGTTAGGGGGACAACCAGTGGGGGCATCTCCTTTGCACCAAGTCTCCTGTAAAATAACAATATCTACATTGTTAACCCTGTCTAAGAAGTCAGGGTTTCTACCAAATAAATAAGAGTTTAAACCCTGAATATTCCAAACAGATAAGCTAAATGATTTCATTGTAATTGTAACAGATTACATTAAACATTACATTTTTAAAAAGAGAAGAAACAACTTATTGTTCTGAACAAAAAATTAATCCACAATGTGATGATTACGCAGACCATACATTTTCATACCATAACGTGTTTAACATGTGTATACACATTGTTTAGTATAGTCTATGGACCTTTTGTTAAAGAACCACTACCTGCTCATTACCACTGACCACGACTGTGGCCCATAAGATTAGAGCATAATGTACTCAGCATGTCCTGGATGGCTCTCAGTTCACTGTGGGCGGGGCCTGCTGCTCCTCTGACCACCTCATCATAGAACAGTCTGTCTGGCTGGGTCTGTTCCTGCTGCTGTTGTGGAGGAGGTGGTGGTGCAAAAGTTCTGGGAGGTGGCGTGGTCCTGGGTCTGAGGTTGATTTGTGCCGACTTGATATGGCTGCTGCTCTCCTGAGGTCTGTGTTGAGGGGGTATGTAATGCTGCCTGGGCCTGGGTTGGTAGGCTCTCCTCATCGTGCTGAGGGCCAACCCTGAGAGGTATCTCTCTGTTGTTGGAGTGTTAGGGGTTCCTGAGTTGCTCCCTCTGTTGAGTGTTCCTCTTCGGTTCAGTGTCACATCTTTCAGTGACTATCCATGGCAGCCTTTGTGTCTGGACACCAAAGTTTTGCCACTTTCTGCCTGGGGAAAAGCCTTTAATTCTTCCATTTGAGTCGATCATTAGCACAATATCTGCTTTTGCAGTGCAACTTTCTGATCTAATGGGACCATCAGAGTGTGTGGTGTGGTTGCTGGACTCTGGCTGCTGTGGTTGAGAGAGGGGATCATCCTGCTGGGTGTTCTGGGAGGGGCACACTGCTCTGTGTTGGTCAGTCCTCAGTGGCTCAGACTCAGTTTGGGAGTTCATCTGTTCCTTCAGACCATCTAGTGCTCTGTCCCTCTCTTTGAGTTCCTCTGTCAGAGCAACAATCTCTGTCTCTCTCTCTCTCTCTCTCTCTCTCTCGTCTTTTGGCATATAAATATCTAGTTTAAAAAGATTTATTTCTTTACATAAGCAAAATGCTTCTTGTTAATGAGGATCATCTCTCTCTCCCTCTCACCGCTGTCTGCAGTGCTGCGCATCACTACCTGTGTGAATATGTTAAATCCAAATGAGTCGGAAGCAGCCAGTTCCTAGACGTGGTCTTACATGAAGAAAATGAATTTTGGGCTGTTTTGGGTTTATATGTGTTTCAGAATTAATCTCAGCTTTAATATATAGGCCCTAGACAACATTCAAATGATAAGCTGTAGTTTAGAAATTAGTTTAGTAACCTAAACGTTTTAACACCTGTTATTTAACAGAGCTGAATAGAGTTTATTGACAGAGGAGCCAGATTGTGGTTAACAGAGGGAGATAAATGAAAAAAAAAAATAATTTCAGTGAGGAAAACATCGCCTAGCTTTTAGATTTAAATTCCCACTGGCAATAAAAATCTGAAGAAATCTGGATTTATTGCTCATTTGTAAACACAATGCTTATCAGTCTATACGCAAGAATCTAAATGTTTATTAATTTAATTCTTTTCAAATTCACTTTATTGGCATGAATTCCACAACAACAACTAAAGCAGCAAGAACCATGAAAAGAGTACCCAGCACCATAACGGCCAAGATGGTCATTTTGATGGATTTCAAATATATATGTGCAATAACTTTGTTGAATGAAAAAATGCAATACTGCTGTTAGATGACTTTTCCTGAAAGTGTCTGTATTTTAATTTAAAACAGTTTTTATTTAAATTCCACAAAACACAAAGAAAATATGATATGATTTACCTATTTTGGCCATAAGTTATATTGACTGCACATCATTGCTTGTCTCTAACTTTGTTAGCGGCCTCCAGCTGCACTTTGTGAATTTACTTGTAAGTTAATTATCATATAGTTGTATTATATCACCTGGTTGGCACCATGGGCAAACGAAAACGGGAGTTCCTCCCTCCGTGAAACAGCAGAGCGGAACTGTTCAACACGAAGGTGCTGAAGTGATGCGACTCTGACTGTGTACCAGGGAAAGCCGAGGAAGAATATCTGCATCCTGAACACTGTGCACACAGGTGTGGACACCGATGTACTACAACGACACCAAGGACAGCGAGGACATTCCGGACCAGACGGCGAGGGTGTACTCCGTCAAAGGCGGAAAGATGTCCAGTGGCAGTCTTCTATAACATCCTTGACCTGGCTGGGATCAATGCCCGCATCTTACTCAAGGAGATCCCTAGCAGCAGGAGAGCTCGGAGGAAAGTCCTGCACCAACTGGTAGAGGAGCTGAGGGCAGAATACGTGGAGGGGAAAGGGGCTACGGCAGTTGGCACAAGGTGGGCAGCAGCGGAAGCAACCAACGCAGCAGCAGCAGAAAAGCACCAGGCATGGACACAGAGGCAGTGCTGGTCTGAAAGAGCTGCAAACTGAACAAAATGTTGGACACTTGACATGCCACAAGCCCGTGTGTGGTAACTGTGCAGTTATACTAGAGCTGCGGTTCCATCTCCACAGTTAGCTTCGGCTTCATCAGCACTGCACCTGCTGCCAGTGACCGCAATTCCTCCTAATGCACTCACTGATTTGTGGGGGGGGGGGGGGGGGGGGTCATTTTGTCCATTTTGTCCTGAGTACTAGAGCCATGACTACAAACATTTGTTTGTTATTTGTTTGCAACTGTTGTTGTTAATGTGTGTCAACATGATTGCCTTATATTCTACTGCAAACTAAATCTACTTGTAAATAAGACAACGTGAACCTCAACAGTGAAAACAACATCCACCCTCCACTGCAGAATGTTGATAATGAAGTGTGTGTGTGTGCTGCTGCTGTTGCCGCAGTGCTTACCCATTGTGAATGGCAGCACGAGGGTCTCTGCTGGTCTTGATATTAATCATCAAAATGGAGCAACCCAGGAACCACATACTCATGCCAAAGCAGATGCGGTACACTGCCTTGTATCCCACAAACATTTCACAGTTGACATCAGCCTGCAGGCCGGGGATAGAGAAGCCAGCTCCGTCTTCACAGAAGCCTGGGATCTACAGCAAATCACAGGCCGTCACTTTTTAATTCAGCAAAGCATCTTTGTACAGGATCACATGATCAGTTACTTTTACATTCAGATTCAGATTAATAATAAGAAATAAAATCAAAATATAAATATTACTACTGTATTACTAAAGACTTAGATAAGACAGCATATATCAATGTGTAAATTAAAATGTAAGATTGGTCTATATATCATCCGATTTTGAAACTTTCAGATACTGACATCAGCATCAGCTGAAAAAGTGTATCTAATGCTGTCCCTGTGGGACATTTATCTGCATTGACTGTTGAGCCGGCAGCTCCAACTGAATTCAACCTGTGTATTGGCTAGGGTTACACTAGCTGCAGTAACATCTGTGTCATCTCAGTGACATTCATCATACAAATGCACTAATCACACATGGTGTACACTGTAAATACATCATCCCTATACTATCTATTCAATTTATACAGTTTCTGTGTTTGCTGTGATCCGCTGAGGAAGTTTTTTCCTTTATAGTTTGGCGGGCTGCTCCTGCTGGTATCAAACAATGTATTCTGAAGTCACAAGAACTCCCTGCTATCTACATAAAGAACAAATAGTGAGAGGACTACCACCATGTGACTGTACTGATTGTTAAACAGAAGTTTGTATCCATTAGCAAGGCTGAATTGTCAAGCATGAATGGGCTAAAAAAAAATTAACATTTTGATAGCTGAACAGTTTCTCCAGCTGAACATAAAGCTGAATGTATAAAGAAGGTGAAAAGGCAGAAAGATGAATATTTGAAAAAGCTGAAAAGGCCAAAAAGGTGAAAAGTAAGAGGGCTGACATAGCTTACAATGGTGAACAGTTTCAGTGGCTGCACATATGCTGGAGCTGTAGCATAGCCAAAGTTGAATACGTCCCCATAAGAATGAATGGGGAAAAGCCAACCAAAACTCCTGCGATTTTTGAAAAAAATGTAATGGTTACTGGTAATATATTTATGTATTGAGTAACAGGAGACATTGCTGAACTCAGTGATGTCTTTTTTATATATGTAGAGTGAAAAATGAGGGCACCAGAGCGAGAGACAAAACAGGTACCGTCTGCTCGCTGCCAGAAATGTAGGCTCAGAATTAACATTGCGGCTTATGGGGGAGTTGCTGGAGTGCTTGTCGCTCTGGGGCTTCTACAGGCAAAACTCTAAGTCCTACATCTGAAAGAAGACCATCAACTAAAATCTTTTAAAAAGCTGAATACATGCCCAATAGTTAAAGGTTTTTGACCGTTAAAAGCTGGAATGGTGTGTCTAGCTCAAAGTATCAGGGACAAGCAGAGGTTGGAAATCGATGAGTTTTGAAGAGGATTTGAAGATTTTCCAATATACTTCCATTCACACTAATTAGACTGCGTCCAGAGCGCCACCTACTGGCTGATTTGCACCAAATTTTGGTAATTGGACTGTATTTGGTGAGGATATGAAAGACTGTTTGAACACAATGTGCAAGAATTTGTTGTTTTATATTTTGGGCGTTTTTGGATTATCATAATTCTTCTGATAACTTTTTGTCAGGAGGGTCCACAGATGCTTCATGCAAAGTTTGGTGCAAATCAGTCAAATCACGTAGGAGGAGTTCAGTACGTTTTTCATTTGTCGCAATTTTGCGAATGGAAAGTTACCGCAAAAGTGGGCATGGCCTACAACATACAATTCAGCTGAATTCAGGGAACGAGTAAATATAAATATTGATATTGAACTGCTGTGCATTTCTCTCAGACCCTTTTACCTCCCGAGGGACTTTGGCAACATTGTCATGTGCTCAGCGTACCACCTAGTAGTAATGCAGCCTGAGCTGCAGCTTGTATTGCAGACTGTGCTTACAATCAACTGCAACGCACTCTGGGAGCCCCGGTCTTTATTCTTGGAGATCTTAACCACTGTAAACTGGAACTGTCCTTTCTTGGATTTGAACTATATGATAAGTGTGGCACTCCAGACAATACAGTGCTGGATAAATGTTATGGGAATATTAGAAATGCATACAGTGCCAGACCAAAGCACCCTCTGTCAAACTCAGACCATAATACAGTCCATCTGATACCCACCTATAAGTTTTTAAGAGCAGTAAACCATTAACCAAGACAGTGACTGTATGGTCCAAAGACATTATAGAGACATTGAAGGGCTTGTTTCTCTGTACAGACTGGGACATTTTTCATGGTTTGGGTATTGATGAAGCCACTGACACTATTACAGTGTATATTAAATTCTGTGTGGATTGTGTAGCTACCAAGAACGTTATTACAATATACCCTAACCATAAGCTGGACATCACTAGAGAGTTGAAGAATCAAAGGGAGCAATGGACCACGCGTGCTAAAGTGCTCTCCTAGGAGCCAAAACGTGCGCTAAAATGCCCTCTTGGGATCCAAAAAAGCATGCCAAAGTGCCCTCTTGGTTGGCAAAACACACTGAACTGCCCCCTTGGCTGGTTACAACATGATTGAGTGCCCTCTTGGGAGCCAAAACGAGCGCTAAAGTGCCCTTCTTTTTGCCCCTGCCCTTCAAAAGGTCTGAGCATGCCACTGATGACAACACATAGAAAGTGCCTCATAACATGTGATAAGCTGAGTAAAGCAAACAAACTCAATGATTTCTTTCTCAGGTTTGATACACAGGATTGTTCTTAAAATCCAGTGACTTTTCAGCCATGTATGCAAAAAGAAATCTTCAGGCCCTGATGGCATATCGGCTTTTCTCCTACAGACCTTTGCAGCAGAGCTCACCCCGGCGTGGTGCCCTGTGTTTCAGATGTCTGCAGATTCTCATCTGGTTCCTGCCCTCTGGAAAAAATCTACCATTATTCCCATTCCAAAAAAACCCTGTCCCACAGAAAACAATGATTACAGACAGGTGGATTTAATTTCTGTTGTCATTAAATGCTTTGAAAAATACATGGTATCTATGTTGAAATCTGAAATCAATTCTGAACTAGATCCACTCCAGTTTGCTTATAGGCAGGGGAGGAGTACAGATGATGCAATTGATAGCATCACCCACCTTACGCATCTGGAGGATCCCAAGGCTTATGCATGCCTTTTGTTCATTGGTTTTAGTTCCGCTTTCAATACATTAGCCTCATCTGCTCTTACAGAAAATGACACAGATGAATGTTAATCCTTTCATTATTAAGTGGTTTTATTCTTTTTTAACAGATATAACCCAGAATGTGAGGATTAATTCACTCACTCACTTTTGGAATCCAGATGCATCAGTACAGGTGCACCTCAGGGCAGGGCAAGCTCATTGGACCTGTTGATCCTTTACACAAACGACCACACCAAGAGTCTCCTGGGCAACCTGTTTTTTAAATTTTCTGATGACACTGCCATTCTCAGCCTGCTTTACCAGAACTCAGACCCATCACTGTACTTCACGGAGGCTAATAAATTTGTTCAGCGGTGTGATGAGAACTACCATATCATTAACATAAAAAAAACTGAGGAGATGGTTTTTGACCCTCGGTAGGTCCATACACAGGGAGAAGATCAAACTGGTCACATCTTATAGGTATCTGGGTATCCACCTGGATAACCTCTTCAGCTGGAGAGATCATGTAGACTATGTGTGTTCTCGTTTACAGCAAAGGCTGTATTTTTTACGCAGACTGAAGTTGTTTGGTGTCAGTCAGAACATCATGTTTTTATTTTATCAGGCAGTGATACAGAGTATCATCAGGTATGGGATGACGGCATGGTTCGGCAATCTCTCCACACAGTCCAAAATCTAAATTGCAGCGCCTGGTACAGACTGCTATGAAGGTGATGGGGAGGACTAACAAGCTCTCCCTTCAGTCCATCTATGAGCAGTCTGTACTCAGGCAGGCGCAGAGACTATTGTCGGACCCGTCCCACATCTTTCAAAGGGATTACGAGCTCTTGCCTTCTGGCACAAGTTACAGAATCCCAAAGTGCAAATTGAACTGTTTTAAATACTCAAAATTTTAAATAGATCTGTATGCTGAGGCCTCGGAAGTGTGCAATAACTCGATGTTCTGTTCGTTTTGTCTTTTATTTGTTTTGATCTTTTATTTGGACGTGTATTCATTGTTTATAATGGCAGCTTCTACTATGCACATGCACTTTGATTCCATGACAAATTCTATTATATTCTATATTTGACACAGAAATGGTGTTAATGTTTTTCCTTGCTTCACTCATACCCTTTTTAGCTGTTGATCAACACCTGGTGACAGCATGATGCAGGCGACGATGGTCCACAGCAGTAAGATGAAGGCATAGATGATCCTGGTGACTGTGGAGTTCCTGGTGCTTGGACAGCAGCTGCACATCAGACAAGTTGCGCTGCTGCACAGGCATGGTGCCTGGGAACAAACAAAGTCACACTTCATAGCATCAGTCTGTTAAAGGAGGAACATCTTTGCTATTCATCCCTCCATAAGAGTTACAGAGACTTGGAGACTCTATGAAAGGGAGCACTGAGGCTGTTCTGAGGACTCCTGGTGGGCCATGAAACTGTACCTTTCTCTAACTTGTCATCTATTTGTGAACACAAATGTACTTTCAATAACAATAATAATTAAAGCTGCAAGAAGCGGTCCATGTGTGTCAGGGCATGCTGCCGTCGGGGTGTGCTGCGTAGATGTATTCAGGGCAAGACCCCAGGGGCGCCGTATGGGGGGGAAAGTTAAGCCAATTCCAAGCACTCCTGACTGTCATAAATATATGAATAAAATGAAATTATAAACCATCATCGAGTATATTTCAAACATGATGATAAAATTACTGATCTCTTTGTTTTTCCTTATTTTTGGCAGTAAAAGGTAAATATCCACTGACTACCCCCCTGTATCTGCATGAAATGGTTGGTCCTGCCTTAGCGCACTTATCAGTGACGGTGTTTAGTTGCAGTCAGTAGCTGCGCCAGAACTACAGTCATCACAATGCTGCCTAAATCAAAACCTGGTTTTCAAAAAAGGAAAGAGAGGAAAGACAAAGGAAAGGGTGTCAATCTGTAACCCAGTTTGTCACCAAGAAAGGTATATACGGCAGCTGTGGCTACAGTGAAAAGAAACTCGTTGAATTGTCCTAATTGGGTTTCTTGCTTTAGTAATGGCATTCATTCTTGTGACATATCTGTGATGCAACTCCTTGTAATACTGCATTTGTGTTTAATATTTATGGTTTCTATAGCCGTGGAGTCATAATGATGGCATTAAGATGTGGATTAATTCATGTAGGGTACCAGTGAAGGCCTAGGTGTGAAATGCACGGCCCGCCACTGGTTTTAAGATGCTGAGATAAATAGTCTGTCTTGAATTTCCTCCGGGATCAATAAAGTATCTATCTATCTATCTATCTATCTATCTATCTCTTTATGACACAGACATCTATCCATCCACTGGGCCTGTGACTTCACCCACACTGTGTTTGACTAATAAATGAGATCAGGTGTCAGATTTGCAGAAGATGGCGTTAGTCAGCTCAATTCACTATTGTCAGAGGTTATTTAATGGGATTTGTTGACCACAAAAAAATGCTTCAAAAGCTGTCTGGGGTGTATTTCCTTTCCCTCCTCACCCATATTGTCCTGTTGTTAAAGTTTGCTGGGCGGTATGACCAAAAATGTATATCAAGGTATTTTTCAAAATTCCAGTGGTTTCACGGTATATTCACGAGATTATTTTTTTTCATGCATAATCAGTGTTCACAGCATTTTCTACTAGTTGAGACAGTAATTACTAGCCCCTTTTAGATAGAAAAGGCGGCACATATGCTGCAAAGTATAGGCTGCACTCTGCCGCCCTGTCCATCTAAAAAGGAGGTTTAATATTCCTTCTTTCCCAAAAAGCCTCCACTGGTGTAGGCATAAACATGTGATGTGACGTGAAGCAGGAAGTTGGGTGTGAACAGTGACATACTACATATGCATTGGAAGAAATGTGGCGACACTTGATAGATTTACTTAATTATAGACCTGTGGCCCATATTCTCACCTCCACAGTCAAACACATGCCGATGTTAAACCTCCGCTATTAAAGGTAGCGTGCAGCGGAGGGCCTCACGTTAGCTGCCTCAAGCAACAGACAGCTAACAGGAAGCAGGTCGAATTTGTCCTCAAACTAAGAGCTTTACATTGCACCTCATTGGAGTTTAAAGCTGGGTTCCTAGTAGAGGGCTTTTAATTTGAAAGTAGCGACCGTTAGTAGCTTGCTGCTACAACAACAAGCTGACAGCTACAGAGACTGAGGAGACGTGAGTCTCTCCCACATCTCAGCAGCTTTCCAGTTGCACATCTTGACATCCGCGGATGAAGTCAAGAACTGCAATGTCTATTCGAGCCATCTTCACCTTAAACACCAGAGGACTACAGTTTACCCTCACCACGCCTCACAGTTGCACCCCGCCTGTTTAGAAGCGCATTGAAAAGGGTCTGGGCTGAAACAGTGTTACAGGGTGTCGCGTAATGTTACGTAAGTTTTGTGATCAAATTCACTGGTATGGTGGTATATTAAAAATTCGTATAACGAAAATATACACCGGTATTTGGTGTGAACAGGTATACAGCCCAGCACTAGTAAAGCTGCTTGCACATCCTTATGTTCTCTGACTCTACAATGTTGTTGGTACTAAATATAATGTTCTGTATATTGTCCAAAACTGACACAAGCAGAAAGTATAGAATTTCCTTTTAAGTTGCGAATTGATTCTGATCAACCACAGAAGAACACATTTTGTAAAACTGAGGGAACATCTGAGACAGATGATATTTTCCTTTATAAAGGACTATCAAATGCAAGAAGGTTTCACTTCAATAAAAAACAGGCTCTGCCCACTGACCTGCTTCAGTAGTCTGTGTATCTGCTTTAGTCTGTCTCTTAACTGAGCAGGTCAAGAGATAAGGAAGACGGAAGATTGTAAACAAGTTAATACCCCTGCCAGCCAGACAAGGTCGACTTAATGCAACCACAGACTGAGCCATGGTGACGTGTGCCAGAAAACATGCAGGCAGTACATGACCAGCCATGCCACACTCTTTCCTGACCTGAACCAAAATAAATTCTGGAAATGTGTTTGTTAGTGTAAAATCAAAAGAAAAATGTCTACATTTGTTCGAGCACCACAGAGCTTTGACAGTCTTCTATGGCAAAGAACAGACAGGAGAAAGATAGAGCTGAAATTATTTTTAAATTCCTTCATAATCTATTAATTGCTTAATGTATTCTTCACTTTAAAATTTCAAGTAGGCCTAAAGTCACAGCTTTGAAATGCTACGTTTGTTTCTTTTCTCTATTTAAAATTTGCCGCAAATTGTCTACCTGGAGTATGTGATTATTGGACAGCTTGTGATATATATTTGCTTGTCTTTGACATTTAAAATTAAAATGAAGTTGTTGGATTCATAGAATATGAATTTGTGCTGCCTGGCACCTGAAGCTATCAATCCTTATACACGACCTTCCAGAGATAGGCCTACATGTCCTAATCCTTGTCATTACTCTGGAACAGATCCTCTCCAGACTTCATACTATACTGTTAACGCTGTTATGTTCTTTATCGTCGTCGTCTGTTATCGTCGTCTACACTCATATGTTGACATGATTATATGGTCCTGAATAAGGCGCCTGTTGTGGTCTTACAACCAGACAACCAAGCAGAGATAATCCAATTAAACACGTGTAAACAGAATACCTACTGTGTTATCATTACCGTGTTGCGTTGTGCTTCAAGTTCAAGTTTCCTCAAGTTAAACATGTTTTTAAAATAGATAGTTAGCAAGATAACAAGCTACAGGCTACTGTAACCCGACTGCAGCACCGCACTGATGGTCACCAAGAATGACGTTACGGTTCACGGTAAATTACCTATGAAATGTCTCAGTAACGTTAATCCAGAATTCGGTAAAGGAATCTTCTTTAATGATATGTCAACCATTACGACGGTTCGGATGATATGTTTAACCACGGTGCTGGTCAGAAGTAAAGCTTTACTAAACCACTGGAATATATCCCTGATGAAATATGACTGAACGAAGCGCTGCTAAGTGAACACTCCCACCTGCTGCTCAACACGAAGTCGCGAGCTCAGGTGCTAACTTCTGTTCTGTTTCATCTTAGCGAGGAGAAGAGGACTGAGTATTAAAACAACATATATTTGAATGGAGTTTGGCGTCGCGTGCTCTCGCTATGTAGCCTAATTGTGGAACAACCTGTGGCTTTCTACTCTTGGTGACGTCATCGTATCTTATATTTCAAATGGATTGAGACCAGTAAGGTAGTTAACAGCACAGTTTATATTTGCATTATCAGAACTCACCCAGCTTGCGGTGGAAAAGGCCCCCAGAACAGCTCCCATGGCTGTTGAGTTTGTGGACAGGAGCGGGCAGTGTGTGGGCTGAACGCGTCTTCTTCGTCCCGTTACTCCTCCTCTGACCCTCCAGGATGGATTTCACACAAACTAGGCAAATAGACCGTGAGGCAGCTGCACAGGACAGCTCCTGACTAACTTTAATCGTCAATATGGTATCTCGGCGGCCGGCTTGTGGAATACAGTTATGATTTCCGCTTTGTGCGTCTGTGAGCTCCAGCTCGGTGACGTCATTACCACGTTGAGCCGCTGTGAACCTTCATGTACACAGTGTCATATGAACTCTGTGGTCACCAATTTATAAACTTCATCACTGTACCCCTCTTGTTTGCTTTTTTTCTATTTAACATTACATAATTATAGTAAATATTATAGTTAAAATACTGGAAGATTTAATGTTCTATGTAGGCTTCTCTGTGGTAATACAGTAGTAGACAACGACTATTATTTATAATCTTGTGTTTTTTCTTTTTAAACAATCACACACCAAAGCTTTAACAGAACTACAAGAAGACCAAAGACGCACAAGGAGTCCTGACCGACTGTCTTTCCTCCATGCTAGGTTGAATGCATGCTATCACTGAGGTCAGTGGGAAAAACCCAAACTTAGAAGATATTGTAAAATTCATGAATATTTCATCATGTGTTTAAGAAATATATTATTAATAGTATATTAGTATGTTCAGACTTCAGATCAGATTTTCAGATTCAACTGTATGTGTTCAGTTATTATTTTGCTATATTTAATATATGGTAAATTAATAAATAATCATAGTCCAGTAGGAGTACGGTATTTTCCTCTTAAAAGTAGCGGAGAGGAGGTAAGAAGCAGGGTATAACAGCAAACTCAAGTAAAGTTTATACTGAGAGTGAATAAGCACTGGACATCAGTCACACAACCCCGTTCACCTTCTGTGCATAGTAACTCCTACAAATGAAAGCTGAGCATCTTAATTTTAACCATGGATTCACTGTGTCATTTCACTGTGCTGAAATACAGAGCAAATAATATCTGTACCAAACAGACTTGGTACTCTAAAACTCCAAAACATGCAGGCACATTGATATCTCTATAGTGACCACAGATCCACAGAGTACTCAAATACAACCCCTGAGATTACTAACTGCACTCAGGTACACTTACTAACACTGCTGTCTGATAATTTAGAATAACTGCATTTTAATTTGTGAGGATATCCACCAGTGTGTTTAGTAATCTTATTCAACCACTGGGTGGAGACAAATATCCATCATTGTTTCTGCTTCTTCGACTACCTGTATTCTTGCAAGTGCAAACTTGATCGCTAACATCACGGCGTGTAGTTGTAGCCTGTAAAATAATGAGCAGAGAATTGAAATTTTAGACATTATCAGGGGTGAAAATCCCATTTCATAGTTGGGGGGAGTGCGATAGGCAGAAATCCCGGGGGGGGACAGGGGGTGATATAAGTTACAACAACACACATCCCATTTACAAAAAGCCCAGGTCCAGGCTGTCTGCAACATTTATCCTGCATTGTTCAAAAGCCTACTCAAGTAGAAGTGCTGTTAAGATAAGTTAAAAGCTACAGATAGTGATAGTCACAGACAGAGAGGAGAGGAGAGGAGAGGACAGGAGAGGAGAGGAGAGGACAAGAGCAGTAATAATTATTTTTGTCGTTCTAAAAGACTGTGTGGGTATAAATGTAAGAATCAGATATTACTGACATTTTAGATTTATTTCCAGGAAGGTTTTATCCAGTTATCCAGAGTTAATTGTCTTGAAATATGTTGAGTTAACTAGTAGATACTAAAGCATCAAATTGCAGTAAAAGATGCTGTATAAAAGACAGGCTACAACTTTTATTCCTTGTCTCCCCCTGGAATAATTCTCTAAAATTTAACTGTTTATTGTCACCCCCAACTATGAAATGGAATTTTCACCACTCCATTTGAAGTTGCTTTTACCAAATGTAACGTGACGTGATTAGGAACAGAGACAAGTTATCTGCCTGCAGCAGAAACAGATCCAGACCTTTTGGAAGAATAAACACCCAGAGTCACATCAGATTCTGCTCTGCTCTGTTTACAGACCGGAGGAGAGCTCAGAGATTACTTTTCAACTTTTGGGATTAAAAAGTGGATATTGTCTTCACTCCTGTTTATCAGCCAGATGGCAGCAGTGGTCCACAGAGCCGACCTTCACTGTCAGTGTTTAGGTTTCATAATGTTGACTAATTGCTGACTGGAGCTGGAGGGGAAATGTACTTTACTTCATAACGATACAGAGAGGAGAGGAGAAAAAGATGACAGGGAACCAGTCTCTGCTTAGATCTGAGTTTGATCAGGCTGAACTGAATCAAACCCACAGACACACACATATGCCTATTGCTTGTTACTTGATAGTTAATGCTCAGCAATGTATCCTGGCTGTTTTGGGTGGGCAAACACTGGTGAGAGTAAAACAAATA
Organism: Sparidentex hasta; assembly: GCA_030272975.1. Classification (NCBI taxonomy): domain Eukaryota; kingdom Metazoa; phylum Chordata; class Actinopteri; order Spariformes; family Sparidae; genus Sparidentex; species Sparidentex hasta. The sequence continues at coordinate 24,311 of JARJLU010017725.1, read as the reverse complement.
AGCATAAATGGTCCAACAGTCAACTTTTCTTCACCGGCAGTGAATGCACCATTAAACAATCACCCCTGCTGATGAAACTCTATCTGATGGGACTCATGCAGAAATGAGAAAACAGGATGAGAACTGTGTGAGGGAGGTATGTCAAGGTCAGTTATGGAATTACTACATAATATAGAAGAAAGCCAACTGACTTAAAGGATATTCATTTAGGATAAATAAAGTGTGTGCTTTGATTTTAAGATCAATATTTTAACGTTATCAAATGGTACAGAGAATTATGTTGTGTATAGGTTAACCATGTGAAAGAGATCTTTATGTGCCCAGCTGAGATTTTACTGTGAAAAGTGAACAATGTGTTAGTCTGGAAAAGGACATTAGATCTGCTCACTGTGCCATCCCCACATTGTAGAAAATAAGCTTCATTATGTTTTCTGTTGTTTTTCAGTGTTTTTAATTTTACTGCAAACTGCAAAACTGTAAATTAAGATGACAAAAACCTGATTTTTTTTCAAGCCTTGTTGATGCACAGTGGCTGAGCTGGCTGTTGAAATATGAAATACTTGAAATAGCCAGGAGCATTAGAGATGAGGAAAACCTCACTTTCATCAGTCCAATTATAAATCACTTTCATTCAATCACAAATGATTTAGACTTTAGGCATTTCTTTTCTTGTTTGTGTTATTTTATGTACAATTATTTGAAATTTTGCACATAAACATTAATCATTTGAAATTACTGTGCTTTTAGTTTTGTGTATGAGAGATGTTTTCTTGCAATATTCAGACTTGAAATACAATAAAGTGATATCTTGTCGATATTAGCTAGATGTTGTCATTAAATAGAAATATTTAAAGGCAAATAATTTTTAAAAAACAAGATACAGTAAGTCAAATGACAATAATATAGGATTAGGTTTCTGATTGAAAATATGTCCAAATGTACTTCTCATCAAAGACCAGAGCATCCTTCTGGATAATATTATGATAACAGAATAGTTTATATTAAAAGATCACCCCCCTTCAGACAGACAGGTGGGAGAAGGAAGCCCCCACAGATGATGCCTGTCTGTTTCAATTCATTTAGATCTTAACCTTTATCAGTGTCAAAGGAAATCTGACTGAAAGTCCCACCCAGTGGTGTTACATAGGGCTATCCCTTGAAAACATAGTGGGACCTGGCTCAAATGTGTTGTCGTTTACAACTAGAGGTAGGCTTTCTGACCAACAAAACAATCAAAGTGAGAAATGACAAGCATCTGCATGTCATCATATTACTATCAAAAAATCCTTTCAGCTAAATTCCAGCTGAGCATGAGTAAACATTTTCATACATTGTAGCCTTAAATTTGATCATGAGTTAGGTGTCATATTTGTAATATTCAGTGTTGTACCTAAAATGTCTACTTTGGTAAAAGTAAAGACACTGTATTAAAATGTTACTTTAGAAAAAGTGAATCCATGTGAATGGAATTGAGTACAAGTCTTAAAATATCGCATATCAATTTTCTTGCAATAAATGCACTCAACGAATCATTACCTCTGGCCTGATATTACACTGGAAATGTGACATCTTAATAAGTCAGCAGCAACATGTCTTCAAATAATAGGTGTTATTCTAGATCATCTACAACTATTTCTTCAGCAGAAAGTAGTTCCAGTGAAATTTGCTCACAGTGATGAATGTTGATTACCTTAAAATGACATGATTTAGTGTCAAATCCACTCCAGCACTAAACCTGTAATACCAGAGGAACCACATATCAGCTACTGAGTGACAGCTCTCACTGTAGGTGATGTGCCAGCTGTGCACTGGGCCATATCAGTGCCCACCCACCATGCCACGCTGCCCTGTTCCTCTAATGTTAGACTGTGGCTGCTGCCAGGAGTGTGCTAGGCAGGAGGGCGAGGCCTGCACCCCCCAGCTGCCCTGTGACACACAGCAAGGGCTGCAGTGTGACTACAGCGCAAGTTTCCCAGGAGGCCCAGGACAGCATGTCAGTGCAGACAGAGTGCACACAAGCTGAAACAAAATTGTTTGGATTAGAACTTGAAATACATGTAGTTCTTGCTAATGCTAATCTCCTACTTAGTAGGATCATTTTTTCTGACACATAAATCTTTTCAAAACCGCTCTGTCTATTTAGACATCTATATGCAGGGTTTAAAACTGGCACCCACCAGGCACCAAAAGCGTGTAAAAATATGTTTTGCCAAGTAAAATAAATAGGTCACATGCCATTGACAGGCTGCTTAAATTTGCAAACTTTGCCAAATCTCACCAAAAAGACTGGGGGAACGCCGTTCCGACCACTACACCCCCTTTAATTAATCAATGCTGATATGAGACAAGGGTGGGAAATTAACTTTTTGAACCACTGGCCACAGTGGTAGGTAGATTCCAAAATTCTACCAATGTTTTCAAAGTGAGAGTGACAAGTTAGGCAGGCTAATAGCTAGCTTACATCAAGGTAACAGTTAACTAGACAGGACATTATTCTGGCTCACTGACTATAGCATTTTCATCAACCAACTCACGTCTCCTTTCTTCCTTTTAAAGAAAAACATCACATTTTGCTGTTGTTGATGACGCTTCACTTTTTCATCACAAAACTCTGCGAAGACATTACCACTCCAATGCTGTGTTCCAGAAAACCTCCACCTCCAAGTGTTCCAGGTGCACGGAACAGGATTTTGGAAAGTCGGGGGACATGTCCCCCCTGTCCCTAGTAGATGTTACTCCTAAATTTAAGTCTCATTCTGGAGGTATGACCACATTGATTTATTTTCACCACAAACACTTTGTGAGTAAATTTTTTTTGCCAGTGACAGACTCTGTTTTTAGGGCAGAACTGTGATGAAGAGTTGGTAGGACAGGCGGGAGGACAGACGCCTCTCCACATATAACTGTAGTATTTTTTACTCATAAGTTGCCAAAGACGGTCACAGCTTCCATTCACACTGGTTTGGTTCGCCAATATTGCGCCTCTGATACTACCTCCAGAGGCGTATCAGCGCCAGAGCAAAATTTCACCACTTGTGGCCTGAGACTTTCACACAGAGCAGGAGGCAGAGAACTGGCACAGGAGCCCCGCACTCAAACAGCAGTGTGAATGGGGCTACTGTCTCTCAGGGTTGACAGGGCCTAGGTCAGGATAATGATGGCATCTTCCACACCGACGTGCTGCTGGTATGCAAACTGCAGCAGGTCCTGGAAAGCATTGAGCAGTGTCCTCAGGTGCTGAAGAACCATCCCCTTTTTTTGGCTTTTATTGATAGTACAGGTACAGATATGACAGGAATAAGGATGCCAACTTGTATGTTCTTTAGGGTCTACAATCGCTGAGGGTGCTGGGACATCGTTTCTTTTGTACTGTGGCGATCCAGAAGGTTTTCTAAAGGCTGGGCACCTTCATCAGCCTTGAGGAGAGGTTGAAAAGGTACTAAAACTTAAAATATCAGCATAATTTTGATGGGACAGTGTCTTGTCATAAGGTGAACTATGTACTATGGACTATGTACGGTGTAACATCAATAACTTCAGGTAAACAGAGAGTTCTCAAGACCAATTCCTGAAGGCAAGGTGCCGCCAAAAGGTTATACGGTTGTATTCATTGACTAATTATTATAATAATATCAAGTTTTGGTGTGAGTTGTTGCTTGCTATCATAAGGCTTGTAAACAGTAAGTTGTTTTATCTGTTTGGAGCAAATAAACCAGGGGTCAAGCTAGTGCAAGACTATGACGTCAAATTTGTCAACATTTCTGTGAACACAGATAGCTTATAAGCCATAGCTAGCTTGTTAGCTTCCAGCTGAAGTTGGCATATTTAACTAATTAGGCTTGCTTCAGCTCCACCCAAGCTTCACTTGATTAGCCAGGAGTTAGGCGGTGTCAGAACTGCCAAAACATCAACTGCTGGTACCAACCACTTTGAGCTCCATTGTGGCTCTTCAGAAAGCTATGCCTGAGGTCATGGTGACTTGTGTCCACTATTTTCAGTCAGTGGTCCTGACAGCCTGATCTTTTGTTGCAGTTATTATTCTGACATTCACAGGATCATGTTTTGAGATGTCCATTACCTGCGGATGGGTTTGAGGAAATGCTGTTGTCCATGCCATGACACACCCAATCTTTGCAGCAAGGCCCTGGTAGTTGCACCAGCTGAGGGTTGGGGCACTTATCAGTGTGCCTCTGCATATCATCACTGCACAGGAGTACACAGGTCACCCCTCCCCCCAGGCAGTGGCAGAGCTGGGAGCAGGAAGGCTGAAATACATGTCCCTCCTCCAGCCTCCTGCCCTTTCTCTCACAGCCCAGCTCGTTCTGACCTGCATGAAGCAAACGGAGAAAGTGTGTGATGTAGGTGATTGGCTAACTACATCACTGCTGTGCCAAGTAAGAGCTGAGTCATATGTAACATGTGCGGACAGATATCCCAGCAGGATATCCAGGAATTATCCCACTGTAAGAGCATTAGCAAGACATTTTCAGGTAAATGACACAGCAGCATGGCCAGGATTGGAGTCACAGGACTGTTAAATAAAATAACTGAAAGCAAAAGTGTCAGTATCAAACAACAGTCTTTTTATGAGAAAGAATTTGCTCAGTATTGTCGTCTCCTTTTGAAGACCAGGATGAAGTGAAGTGAGTGTTTAACCCAGGCATATAATGCATACAAGAGATGAGAAAGCACATTTGTTTGGGGGGGAACTCACAAAAATGAAGATTTTTATATAATGTTGCTTCACATCACGGAGCTTAAAATTAGTTTTTCTAAAGGATAAGTGCCTGTCAAAATTGCACATAAAGACAAATTGCTGCTATACAGGTATTTTATAGGGAATACATATAGGGTATAAAATTAGATTTATGACTGGCAGGTAGGGTTTGAAATTTTACCGGCCAAAATATGTTTTGAGCGGCCACTGAAGTGTTCACAATCACGACCTTAACAGATTTCCTGGAGGAAACACTGAACAGCATAGAGATAATTGTTAATTGCCCACTGATTGTTTTTTAGTAGGGAACTATCTAAAGTACTACTTCTTCCTCCTCCTCTACAACTCATAGGTGTGATTGGCAAAGGACAAAAAAGCAGGTAAATATATGGCTCCCCTATATCTCTCTTTACATTTATTTTGTCCCATTGTTGTTCACCCCACACGTCCAAAATTCTTAGAACACAGTGTTTCCCCAAGACTTTTCTGTAGAGTCTGTAACCTAGCAACACAAGGGGGGTCTGGGGGCATGCCCCCCTGGAGGAACATTTTAAAAATAACCCTTTGAATGATGACTACTGATGAGACTTTTGAAAAAAAAAAAAAAAATCATTTTCAGAAGTTCAGAATCTAAGACATGAGACAAAATAGTGTAGAAGTTGACATTGCTGCTTGACTATATGTTAACCTCTTGAGCATTAGAGAACATTTTTTTACCATTATTTTCTTTATTATTTTTTTTAATGGAAACAGAATCTGTTTCAGAGGTCAGTGGGCCACATGACACGGAAACTGTTAAGAAAAAAATCATAATTCCTGCATATTATACATTCATATAAAATAGAGGAAGCACTAAAATACAATTTCAAAAATAAAAAGGCTGTGTCTCATTTGTCCAGTTCACTAACACAACCTGCTCCTGGTTTGGTGTCACTGGGTCACATGACATGGAAGATATTGAAAAAACTGCAGTTAATTTGTATTAATATATTTATGCTAATTAATTTATTGATGGTTCCTAAATCAGTCTCCAGTGATTCAGTGCGAGGCTCTGTGAGGTGAGCTAACTGTCCTCCTGCTGCTAACACTGGGTGACCCTCAGTAAAGTCACAGCTGGACCTGAGTGAACCCAATATCCAACCTGAAACTAACTTCACCCCGGTTTGGTGAGTCACCTGTTGCAGCGTTGTCGACGGATTGCCGTCATTCAAACTTCACAGAGGCGACTTATGAGATCACTGTAGATCAGGAGGAGAACAAGTGTTGGCTGATTTTATCAACAGATTGTCACACTCTACAGCCAATGGTATTGTTAGCAGTGTGTGAGGCTATAAATCTTATCTTAATTTTTTAGCATGTATCAAGTAACGTGCCCTGTAACATGTTTCACAAAACACAAATTGGGAATATGATGTGGCTACAGGTTGAAAAAACATTTCAGTCAAAAGATTTTTTTTTGCTTTAATCCATGCGTCTGCTATTTGCAATGCCATACGTCTATACTTCAAGCATTCATGCAATTATTAAGACTATAATTTGTCACTTTTTGTCGTGGGGCCAAAATGTGCATCATTTTGAATCTGTGTGTTGAGAAGCTCTGTGTGTTTGGGTGTGTTTGTGTGTGTGTGTGTGTGTGTGTGTGTGTGTGTGTGTGTGTGTGTGTGTGTGTGAGAGAGAGAGAGAGAAAGAGAGAGAGAGAGGAGAGCCCTCAAATTGCAATGATATATGGCTCAAGCATTCCCAACTTGGGTCATTCCAGGTGACCTAATTAAAATTACATGTTTTTTTTGTATAATTTTATTTCTTTTTTTGGAGTGTTCCCCCAGTAATAAAATCCCCACTACACCACTGCCAGCAGGTCACACACCTGTGAGGTCCCTAGTGTAATTGAAAAAAATGTTCTGATTATTATTCTTCTCCAAGTTTGACTGCAGTTTTGGAAGCCTGAACATTTCCAAAACTCACCAAATTTGGCATATCCGTCACAACTGGCAAAAATTGCGATTCTGCATTGCCGTTGGTTGTGGTCATCACCTGCCGTCTCTGTAGCGCCACCTGTTGTAATGCCCTGCCTGCTACATGCACATACGTGGATGAAATGCGGTGTGAACATTCATCATGAGCAGATGCACAAAAAAGCCATTTGGACCCATACTGTCACTCCAACAGGAAGTCGGCCATTTTGATGTGTGGCAGCATTTTTCCCAAATTCATGCATACTTAAAACTATCTTGTCCTAGAGCTTAAACACCACAGTCCTCACATTAACTCAGTATCATCTTCACGCCTTGAAGATGAAAAGTAATGGAAATCTTTTTGCTACATCATACCTGGTGGGTGTGACGGTGGAAACCATTTTTTCCTTCGCCGTGAATCATCAAGGCTTTATAAGTTCAACATACAATTTCACATCTACACCAAAATGCACATGCATGCAGATGGTGTTGCCCCGAATACTAAGTCAGCCATTTTGATTTTTGGCCACCATTTTGAAATATTTGCATACCTCTTAGTGTAATGCCCTCCTCTAACTGATTCAACACCACAGACTTCACAGTCAGTGAGGATCATCGTCTGACCTTGATGATGAAAAGTTATGAAAATCTTGATACTACGTCATACCTGCTGCCTGTGGTGGTGCTGCCCATTTAAATCCTTCGCTGTAAAGCATCAAGTCCCTCTAACTTCGGCATACAATCTCAAAGCCACACCAAATCTCTCAGGAATGTAGAGGGAGTCGCCCTGAATATATCTGTGCATCAATACTGTGTCATATCCATAGTGCCACCCACTGGACACAGGAAGTGTTTGCAAACAAGAAAACATGTTCTCATTGGTGGGAAAAAGGCACACCAACCAATCACATAAATATATGGCAAACCACGTGATTTGGTTGCTGAGGAACAGGGGGAACTTGTGGGAGGGACGGAAGCAGAAGACTGACAGCAACAGTGACGGTGACAGAGACAGAAAGAGATAGCGAGTTTTGAGAGTTGAGAGATTTGTTATATATATTGTGTTTGGAGTGTATAGTTAGTATATTATATAGTGTTTAGTGTAGTATTTTTAGTGTGTAGTGTAGTCATTTTTTTGTTCTGTGAGTTAAAACAAGGAGGAGACTGCTGAATGTAGAACAGGCAGGAATGAGCTGAGGAGCCCTGAGCCGGTATTGCCTGCATTTAAATGTAAACAGTTACATATAACTTTGTAAATTTCAAAAACTCATGCACAAATTTAGCAAACAATTTGTATTTGCATTATAGGTAATAAAAATGGTTCATTAAACATATTTGTGGTTTTCACAGTAAATAAAAAAAAATCTAACTTTTCCCTACTCGGATTATATGCTTTTTATGATTTCAGGTCCATTGTGTTAATATAGTTTGTCAAAATGAAGAAAAAAAAACAACAACTCTACAGTCACACATGTGAGGTTGTGCTGAAAATAATGACACCAAATAAGCAAGGTACATAGTTTATAAGGTGAAATATAATGGTAAAATCAAAAATAGTCAAAAATGGCCAATTATATACCTGTCCCACCTTCAAACACAACCTCATTTGACCATCCATGAAAATGCTAGTTAACCTCCCACTTTTCTATAGGAATACATGCTTCCTACGGGTAATGTACTAGTAAATATAGATTTATATAATATAGATGTTAGTCTGCTTATCGGAAAATGTGTTCTTCCAGTTCATACATGGATTTGATATAGAAACTATGAAAAGGTTTGTTAATGCTGTTTTATTGTCTTCATTACTTTGTCCATATCAGAATCAGTAATTAATGTCACCATCAGCGCAGCAAAAAAGGCAAACAAGTGTTCACGCTGCATCATGTGGAGCAAAATTTGAAAACTCAAAGAAAAAAGAGACAGTCACAATTCTGAATAATGTGTGACATATATGGTTTTATTATTCAATACAACAGCTACAGAGTAGCTGTGGCTGAGACAGCAGCAGCAGACATGGGAAGGACACTAATCAATCACACAATGCTCAATAGCTGTTCTGTTGCTGAGTTTGTAAGTCAACAACAAGGCCTACATGTTGTCTGAGAATTATATGGAAGCCCTGAAAGACTAATGAGAAAAACAAAATTCAGATTGTTCTAAGTCTTTCTCTCCTCACATCTTCTGTAGCATTTTCACAAGCACAACACACATATGTCATATGAAATCATCATATGCAAAGCAAAACAAACAGCTCTTTGCAGTCAACGTCCACAACATGACCTCAGTTGAAAAATACACGGCTCACTATTTCAGCCTATACCCAGTCTGATGTACTGAATCCTATAAATAGGTCCAGACCCACAGACCAAATCACTGTTAGGCCTCTAACTCTAATTGGATGCTGGCTGATTGGCCTGTAATTTCCTCCATTAGGAGGCATCTGTTAGATGTCCATTAAACAATGTGTTCTGCTTCCTTTTCTGGTCTCTTGCATGACTGTTACACAACATTTTGTTTTGTGACTATTGGTTTCTCATTTACTAATGAGTTAATGAGCTGCAGCTCATCCAACATCAATATATCTTAAAACCAAGGAAGAGAAGAAATGTTAATCAGAAGGGAAAGATCTTTATTGATCGATTTTTTTCTGCTGAAACAAACTAAATAAACAAACTCTCTTTGTTGTCATGACTAAATAAACAAACTGACCTTAAAAAGGACAACATTATTTATTCGGCTCTACTTTGTTTATATGTGGCAGACCCTGCCACCTTTCTAGCTTCAAGCAGTGTACCTGGACATTATTTTCCATTAGTTGACAGTTTCCTCATCCACTTATGGAAAAAAATTACATTTCTGAGTTTGTGTTATAACCTCATTAATATTGTAAATGTTACAATTCTGGGTTTGAATTTCTTCTCCAAAAGTATTGCCCCTGAAACTTTAACACCACAATTATATATGTTTTTTTTTTTTTAAATTCTTGTTTTAAATATGACTTTCAAGTAGGCCTGCATCTAAGTGTTCACTTCTGTTTAAAACTTCAAAACTGATGTTAACAAACCTGTAGAAGAATCAGGGAATACTGCTAACTTTCATGTGTATTTGAATTTTGAATTTAAATTAGATTTGAATGTGTATTTGAGTAATCAGTTTTATAGTGCCAGTGATTGGTATAGCAGGGTTGAAGCCATATAGTACAGTATAGTATAGTAAGTATAGTTCGATGTATGGATTACTGTAAGAGCTCCAGTTAAGGTTACTTGGCCTATTCCTGTTTACAGGATATATAGATTATTTGTGATGAATTATTAACTAAAAACACTGAATTTTATTTGTATAGTATAGGTGAGCGATCCTCGCTCCTCAGGTGGTGAGGGCGGGGCCAAACCTTTAAGTTGTGAAGGCTGACAGGAGACGGAGTATTGGCAACCATGGAGGCAGTGATACTGTCACTGACTGCAGCATTATCAATGAAACATCGTATTTTGCTTTACCTTTTTGTCTTCATATTTGGACAATAGAGTTCTGTTTATCTTGACACAAAACTGAGCACTGGATCTTTTGTGACTGCACGTCAAACACACTGCTCACCCCAATGGAGAAAGGATAAAAAAGGACAGGAATTACAGGACAAACTTATGTAGAAATATATATGGGGTTTCTTTGGCCACTACAATTACTAATCCACTATCTGTAAATATTTACGATAGAACCTGGAGGTGATACAGGCTGCTGCTGTAAATCTATGACCATGGAAATGAACAATTTAACTCTTAGCAGATTTTGCCAGTCACCTTACAACATGAGGCCTGAGTAAAACAAAGGAAAACAAGTAGACTGAATTGTAGTTTTACAAGCTAAATACCACAAAATACTATTTTATTAATCCTTTTCTACTGACAATCTGGGCCCGTATTCACAAAGACTTTTATCTTAGCGTTAGCAGTACTCCTAAATCAGACTCAAAGTTTTTATGTAAAACTTAAAAGCGGCATTTGCTCGAAAATCTGCGTAAAACCACTCTCAATTAAAATTCGGGAATTGTGTGTTGATCCGGGCCATTTCACAACAATGTCCAGTATATTGTAACATGCGTCAAAGACAGTTTGTGTATTGATGGAATGCAACTTTTTCCGATTGACAAAAGCCCTATTCACACTGGACTAGTATAACCTGGGGACCTCCAGTAATTTGTAATAATTGCAGAGGACGTCTGGAATCTTAATCCCGTGTGAATCTGCCATGTCTGTAATTTGTAAAGTAAAAATTCCACCGCAAATTACCATATTTCACCAAACACCGAGGTCATGTGATGATATTAGTCCTGTGCAAATCAGCATCTCTGTGATTTGATCTGATGAAGTCTCTGGAGAGGCTGATCCTCTCACTTCTTCGGCCCCTGGTCAGCTCGTCACTGGACCCTCTTCAAGTCGCCTACCAGCAGAAACTAGGAGTGGAGGACGCCATCATCTTCCTGCTCCACCGCGCCAGCACCCATCTGGACAGATCAGGAAGCACTGTGAGAATCATGTTTTTTGACTTCTCCAGTGCGTTCAACACCATCCGGCCTTCCCTGCTCGGGCGCAAACTGACGGCGATGCGGGTGGACCCTCACCTGGTTTCTTGGATCACGGACAATCTGACAGGTCGACCACAGTATGTCAGACTGCAGGACGGTGTGTCTGACACTGTGGTCAGCAGCACCGGGGCACCACAGGGAACTGTTCTCTCACCATTTCTGTTCTGGATGCTGTGCAAACTGCATAGTATCCTGGACAACAACATTCACCCTCTCAACCAGGTGCTAAACTCACACAGCAGCACCTTCAGCAGCAGACTCATCCCACCCCGATGTAACACGGAGCGCCTGAGGAAGTCTTTTCTCCCTCAGGCCATCAGACTGTTTAATGCATCCACCTCTGGTCACAGGAGGGACAGTGGAGACACTGTCACCTGAGCCAAATCAAATCAATATCATTCCCTATCACTTCCATCACTTATTGAGTGTGCACTGGACCCTGTAAATCTCCTGCACTGTACTTAGTAAATTGCTGCTATTTCATGCTGCTGCTAAATTTATTATTTTTTTCACTTTATACCACTTGTCACTTTATTCAATCTTATTGTGTACTTTTTATTTCAATTTTCTGCTGCTCACTGTTGGATTGCATTCTGTGTACTTAGTAACTTGTTTATTTATTACTTTACTATTATTTATTACTTTTGTATCCCTTTCTCACTTTGTTTTACCACTGTTGCATGACAATTTCCCTCGGGATAAATAAAGTTTTCTTGAATCTTGAATCTTGAAACTTGAATTTGGGGTTGTTTTTGTTTTTCTTAAGGTTTTTTGTGTTTTCCACACCTTTTTCTGCCTTTTTCCCGGTTGAGAATTATGGAGGCTGTGTTGGGAATTATAAATGAAAATTCTGACAGCATTTTGGGTGCAAATTCAGGAGGCTCATCAGAACAGAAGAGCAAAAGATAATTAGATGGATTACATGCATGGCAGCATGCGGTAAGGAACATTTGTCCATCTTTCAACAGGCTCACTAGTTATTATATTAAAAATATCCATATCTAACCATTGTGCTGCTCCAGCAAGGGCTCTAGTGCGATCAACCCGGAGGATCATGTCAGTAACTTCCAGTCAGACTTCGCTTATCTTGTGCAAATGTGCTGCACGAAACACAGACATGATGGGATCATTTCTAAATCACTTGAGGTCTCCAGGTAATACTTGTCCTGTGTGAAGAGCCGCATTTTCCCCGTAGCCAAATACCGGAGTGTTGCCAAACATTTTTACTCTGGCGTTATTTTATTGTTACGGTTGGATGGGGACGTTATTGCGTCCCTCACCAACTCAACCACAGCTTCAGTCCCTTCACTGTCCATCCGACATCATTTTAATAATACCCCAACATTCGGCTGTGACCAGGTCTTAGCGAGTCAGGAGTCCTCTGGACTACTTCTAAGGTCTCCCAGACTTAGGTGCTACTTTTAGGCCTAAAATGTTTTGTGAATAAAAAATTAGGAGTCCTAAAGTTATGACTGACATGCCATTATTTTTAGGAGTTCGCCTGTTAGGAGCTACTTTTAGCCTTAAGATTAAGCCTTAAGATTAAGATGTGAGTACAGGTCCAGATCTTTTTCCTCTGCCCTGATGAGTGACTGGGATGTATGAAATGTTTGTGGCTTGTTAGGTTCAAGTAAGTAAGCTAGCTAATTGAGTCAAGTTGACCAACAAAGCTGTTACAAATGATTCAGTGCATTATTCATGATTCTTTTTGGCTAACAACTAACTTTACAACACACACACACACACACACACACACACACACACACACACACACACACACACACACACACACACACACACACTTGTTCTTACACTGTACATAATCTATATACTAACCAGACTTTAAATTGTTATATTTAAGGAAACTTTCATAAAGTTGGCCAAGTTAGTCCCAAGAAGTACTGAAATATTACAAGTAGTACTTGTACAATGATGTATTACACTGGGACATTGAAAACATACTTTTACTGTGCTCACATTTACAAGTGTGATATGAACATATGTATGCATGTATATCCCAAAAGGCAACTTGACGTAAGTATAAGGTCAGAAAAGGAAGTCAGAAAAAGCTAACTTGGTTGCCATTCGGTTGTATAGTTCAGGTAGTGCAGTCTCAGATAAGTATCTCCTGGATGGTAAGCCATACGGCGGCTGCAAGTGTTTAATCAGGCTGTGAAATCTTGCGTTTTCCATCACTGATGACAGTTGGTTTTCGAGTACGATGAAGTTGAGCAACTTCTTGGTAATCCCTTTAGCTTTCGTGCTGTCTGCTGGGAGTTTGCTTTTGGAATGACTCCAGAAGTGATTCCTAATGGCTCCTTGTGAAATAGGTGCTTCACAAGGTGCTTTTTTAAATGTTTAATTGCGTTAGTGGTGTTGTACATCGTGAAGGAGCCTCCGCCTCTCTGAATAACGGCTTTGCAAACATTGCATCATGCTGTCTTGCTTTGCAGTGTTTTCAGTGTAAAATATTTCCAAACAGTGGACATGTTGGCTAGCCACAGTGCTGCTCAATGCTAGTCTGCTAGCTGGCTGCAAACTGTGGAATGGATTTCCTGAACGGGGTGTTCATGTTCACACTCAATCGATATGAGAATTGATAAGGAATTGTTATTGATGGGCAGAATCAACAATGGCATTTATATTGATAAAAACTTCCCACCCCTAAATCCAGCAAACCCAATGACAACTGACAGGGAAATGATTCAGAGACTCGGCCCACTAGACCTGCAGAACCATCTCATCCCCAACACTGGCAACATATTCAAACCACAGTGTAGTGTTTTACTGTCCATCAGGATGCTGGAGATATTTCACGGGTTCAAATTACTTGAGACATCCAACACTGATCTAGAGATGATTGGCCTTATTAAAAAGATGGGTTTTTGAAGGTATCCAGAGAAGTCAGTTTGCAGATTTCAGCTGAAAGTTTTCCAGAGTTTTCCGCAGGTTTGTAGTTTGTTGTGAGGGATGGAACAGTGGCACTTCTAGACAAATTTTACTGGGGGGCCAAGGTGGAGCCAGTGTTTCATCAGAGGGGCCCATTAAAAAATGGAAACAAATGATGAGTTTTTCGAATGATAATTTTTTTGTCCCATTTGATGTCATTTAGACACACCGATGTGGAGATCTGAAACACTTCCTGTTTTGAGCATAATCTGCAGGAAGCTGTCATTTAATAAGTTGAGTACTCTTTGAAATATCAAAATTCATTTGATAATGTTTTGTCAGAAGAGTCCACAGATGCTGTGTGCAAAGTTTTGTGCAAATCGGTGAAATTGCCTGGCCAGAGTTCAAAAGAGTAGGTTTATGACATTTCGCGAATTTGTGAAAAAAAAGGAGGCGGAAATAGGCGGAAAATGGGCCTATATCATGAGAGTCAACACGATTCAGGGAACGCTTGGACATACGTTTTTTGAATGTGCAATAAAGTATATGAAAGTTATAAGCCAAAACGCATTTTCCTTGATAATAGCACCACCAAGTGGTGGACATTCACAATGACCATAGATTATACCAAACATAACAAACAAAACATCTGCTCAACAGCTGCCACGTCCACCTGGAGGTCTGTTAGCTGTGTCTTTCTGCTTGGTGCTGAGTTTCTGAAAACAGTTGCCTGATGTGGCGGTGAAAGTTAACCTAACAGTGAAGTTGTGGGCTGGACAGTGAAACAAGGAGCTGAATCTCACCACAAAGCTCCATCAGGCTGAGGAGAGCTGGTCATCTTCTGTAGATTCATCACTATAAATCATAGCATAGAAGTCATAAAAGCCCCTTTAAAGTCACATTTTCATTTAGTATATTGTTATCATAAGATACTGATGAGTGGAAAATTGCAATGACAAAAGATTCTAACTTTTTTCGGCAGGTGTGACGTATGTTCCAGGTTTGGTGAGTTTTGGGGGATGTTCAGGCAGTGAAAAATACGATCAACTGGGACAAAGAAGTCGTCATTCGAAAAACAATAGCTGGTTTCTCTGCTTGGGCCCTAAATAGTAATTTGAACAAATTGAATATGACAGCTCAGGGGTATGTTAAAGTCATTACTGCAGCGACTGTGGCTCAGGAGAAGAGCCAGCGTTAGAGCCAGTTATTGGAAGGTCGCTGATTCGATTTTCCTAGTCTGCATGTTAAAGCATCCTTGGGCAAGATACTAAACCCCAAAACTGATCCTGATGTGCTGGTAGGCACCTTACATGGCAACCAGCCACAGTGGTGCAAGATTTCAGATCTGTAAGCTTCCTAACTCTGAACAACGACTGCTCCGCCCTTATCTGCATTCCTTATAACATTAGATTAATCATTAGATAAACTGTCCAGAATTAGATGATTCATTAGGTTGGGGAGAAGAAGAGTAAGCATGAAGGAATAAGGAATGTCTCCTGTGAAAAAACACTCTCAGTATAACAGATCTTTCCGGTGCGGTCGGTGTGTCTTGCTGTCCTTCCTTGTCGGGCTTTTGTTATGTGGTGTGGAACGTCTAAAAGAGGTCTGGATGTTTTGTCTTTATTTGTAGTGGATGTGTCTGGACAATTTAGTTTTGTATGTGTTTGATGCATTTTTCCAGTCTTACTTACTGTCTGCTTGTTTGTCTTTATATGTGGTCACACTCCTTCAACACTAGTACCCCTCTTCCACTCAGGCTTTTGTGTGCAATGAAAATGTGTAAACTCTGCATTTACACCGCAGTCAGTCGACTCTGCAATAGACAGGTTTTTTTCACTTTGGCTCAGATCAACTTTGATCTAAATGTAAGACCCGATTGAACAGCTCATGAAGTGATGATACGTTATTGGCATAACTACTGGACGGGACTAGTATTACCTGGGGACCTCAAGTGATTTAGAAATTACCTCACCGCGTCTGTGTTTCATGCAGCGCATTCGCACGGGATAAGCGAAGTCTGTGTTTTAACTTGAATTTACTGACATGATCCCACGGGTCGATCGCACCGGAGCCCTTGCTGGAGCAGCACAGTGGTTAGATATGGATATTTTCAATATAATAACTGGGGAGCCTGTTGAAAGATGGAAAAAGATGGTGCACTTAATTCTTCTCAAAGATACATTTCTTTATTCAATATCTTTTCGTAGGCTTTGTCATGGGCTTGAAGGCAGCTTCCTGATCTTCACTTCATGCATTGTGCAGCCTAAATGAGTTTTCATTGGGCTGCCCTGTCACTCAACAACCAATCACCGCTGTCACCGCTTCTAAGTGCATCCTTATAAAATGACGTCATCCATAGCAACAGAGAGTTACTTCTAGTTTAGGTGTTCAGTGTTTTCATAACTAACAGTAGGTCTCAGTGGCTTTGTGAATTACTTTTAAGAAACGACTCCTACATAAAAACTCATAGTCTGATTTAGGAGTACTGCTAACAGTAAGATGAAAGTCTTTGTGAATACAGGCCCTGGTCTGTTAAGTGATTGAAACAAATAAACGCCCCGGCTATAATTTGGTAATTTACAGTAATCCCTTTGATGTGCGAAACACTATTGTGACCGCGGTGAAAATGATTTTTAAAAAATATAAAAGACAAAAAATTAACATCCTTGTTTTAACTTGGGCAATAAAAATAATCATTTTCTGTTTATCTGTGCCGTATTGATTTAGTTCGGGAAATTCCGAGATCGCGATAAAACATTAACATCAGCTCAGAGTTCACTCAGCTGGGACTAGAAAATCCTTTCTGTTGCTAGGTTGTTACCAAGGGCTGGATTATTTGCTGTAGTGGTAAACTACATTCCATACACATGAGTCTACTGACGTGACTGATTTTGTTTCAGTTATTAGTCAGACCCCATGTGTTTCCATGGAAACGCGACGCACACTCACAATTCGAGAGCAAATTGTTCATCAACATGGATATATTTTGATCATATATTATATTTGTGTTGGTATTAGTTGTATAATCGTAATATTACCTGAGAGTCCTCAGTGAGTTCAGTGCTGCTTGCTGACCTCGGCGCAAGCACCTTGGTCCTGAACGCATCACTGTCGTGCTCCAATGATGTTTAAGCTCACCCTCTGGTAATATTGCTTTATGCTGAAACGTGACTGTTTTATCCACTGCTGATTCTTTAACATGCCCAGGAAGAGTGCAACATCTAGAGCTCCATGACAGTGAACAAACTACATATACCTATGAACATCATGTGATAATCAAAAGGTCATACCAAGACCTGGGTCATTACCCTCCCATTGGGTTCTTATGCAACGGAAATGTTGTTCACTCCTCCAGTAAATAGGACGGACCATAGATTTGATATATCAGGAGTTAATGGACACCCTGCAGCCAATCAGAATCGAATATTCCTCCAGACTCCATGGTATAGGGCAGTGTTGTTCTAATCATTTCTTATAATTATAACAAAAGTTTGAATACAAACATAAGAGACTTAAAGTTTTAAAGTATTTTTGTGATTGGTTTGAAGTGGGGGTGGAGTTGGGCCTGTGACAAAGATTACATGTGAAAGAATTAAAAATGAAAAATCTGATGACAGTTACTGAGTTGTCTGCTGTTGTCTCTCTGGATGACAGCACTGTTAATTTGATTTTATAAAGTCATGCCCAACACAGTCCTCTTCAAGCAGACTGGCTCAGGAAACTAATTAATTTATCGATTATGTTTTTGCTGACTTAAATTTCATTATTGTCGTTTTAGACTTACTTACTTACTATTTAACGACAGGAGGAAATACTTAAGATTTGAAACTAAGCCTCTAAATAAAAGGGAATTTTGACATCTAGGTAGAATGTTTTTTTTCCTTTTTTCTTTTAAATCAAACTCAGTTTATCTTTGCAAAACCAACTGTCTTTTTTCACAGTTGTATTTATTGTCTTTTATATCTGATGAAAGACAGTTTTGCTCACTTCACATGTTCCGGTAATTTGTAAATAAATAGGGTGTATCGACAGACTATGTTTCTTGTTTGGCGGCTCCTCGAGCATCTGTAGCAATAATTGCGGCTGTAAAGGAGGAATTGAGAAGGAGAAGTCTGTGTCTGGGGCGACAGTCTGGTCAGGCTAGCCGCCCCAACATATCTGTGGTTTGCACAAGCGTACATTGCCATAATTTTTTTCTGGATATATGGTTGCACTGCTGCAGCTTCCAGTTAACTGAAAGTGCCTTTGATGGGACAGAAGTGCTTGTGCACATTCATCAAGCCGCTGTGTGTTTTTCCAGACTGTGTTTATAAGATCAGAAAATGAGTGGGAGAGGGACTCAATTGAGATGTAAATATTTATCCATGAGAGAACACACGTTGTGTTACTCTCCTGCACCGACACCACAAAGGCACACAGATGGAATGAGCTCTCTGATGTCAGACTATTGAACAAGACTGGACTATTCAGTGTTTCTGACTTAAAATCATAGTGAGAACTGTTGAAATGAATGTGTGAGTCACTCTTCAGTGTAAAACCACAGGAACATTATTTTGCAACCATGTAGGAAGAATGACACTGATATTTTTCCTGTTCCTGTATTTTTTCATTAAATATGCACAATAGTTTACTTTGGTGGAAAAAGGCTTGCTCATATCTTGTACAGACTCAAGGAGTAGTTGAATTATTATCTTGCTAACCCGAAACCACTTGTGGCTTTTGCGTACAGGGGAATGTTGGACTCTCCTGAGGGTGTATCCTTATTGTGTTATATGTTCCTGTTTATATCACAGTCCTTGCCTAGATTTGCCGGCCAGATTCAAGCCAGAGCCAGAGTCATTATTCCTAACAAGCCTGATGCACAGCAGGTCAAGGACCTAATAAGTCGTTATCGTCCTGCCCGACTCCATGTCCTCAGCCTGGGGGACAGGATGCTTTACTTCATTAATAGTTCAGAACAATGCTGGACATCAGAATTTTCCAGTAAATCAAAACGATCTCCAGGTATCAGCAAAATTTTCACTCACAGTGATCCTCACTATCTGGAGTTCTCATGATCAGTTTTTTGAGGTTATGACTGTTTTTTTTAATGGCTGTAACAAAAGACAGTTACAGAGACACGAGGTGGTTGAACTACTGAACTATGTCTGAATGTTTGTGGCCCACCCATTTTCTGAAACTTGGCATATGACTTGTGGCTGAACTCAAAACTTGTCCAAATCTTACTACTTTGTAATGCAGATGATTTAAAGTGTAATGCTTAGAATATGTAGTGTTCCTACTGGAAATCCAATGTACAGTACAGAGGATGAAAAACAGTTGGATTTTTAGTAGGACACCATTTTTAAACATGAACCAACCACAACATTCCAGAGAGGTTCAAAGGTAGTTCATGAAGACAGACAGACAGACAGACAGTCAGTCAGTCAGACAGACAGACAGTCAGACAGACAGACAGACAGACAGACAGACAGACAGTCAGACAGACAGTCAGACAGACAGACAGTCAGACAGACAGACAGACAGACAGTCAGTCAGACAGACAGACAGACAGTGTCTTCAGCCTCCTGGCATTCTCTCAGCAGTCTGTGAATTTAGCACGGGGCAGATAAATATCTCCTGCATAGCTGAGCAGTGGAGCTCACCATTACCCTCCTTTTCTCCATCTTCAACAGCATCTTATCATTTGTTTGTGACCACTCTGTACTATATTAGACAAGGGCTTACATTTGTTTTCCACACATGAACAAACACAACTGAAGCAATGTCACAATCAGAAAGTTAACCTTTTTCAGCTGCTAGCATTTATTTGTAATGTTTTTGTCTCTATGTTTGCTAAGTTACAGAAGTCATCTGTTCACCTGTGCTGTTAAGTAACTTAAACACATCAAATCTGCTGTAATCTACCCATAAAATAGCCAGCTCACCCAACACATTCCAAGGGTTAGGGAAACATAATGTTAATAAATTCTTCCCTTAGTTTATTTTCAAGGATCATTATATAGGCAGGCTTTTTTTATCTTGTCGGGTTAAACACCCCTTAAAAAATGTAAACACTACACTTTTTAATCACTCCTCCCATGAAACAGTCTTGTCGAGACTTATCAGGTTTACTTGGAAAATGTCTTTGTCATCGATCATCATCATCAACTGGAATCCTTTTATGAAATCCACAGCCAAGTGTTGCAGCGCAACAGAAACGTATGCATTAAGGATAAACCTTTATTTATTGAACCAATGTTTGAGAAAGGAATATCAGTTATAAACATTATCCTGAACAAGTGGGATGAAACCATCTTATAACGGCCTTAAAGGGATATTCCGGTGTAAGTTTAATCCATGGTCTAACACACCCTGACACCGAGTACGACCCCTCGAGAGATAAAGTTTGCGGACCGCTAGCTTACATAGTTTGAGCATCCTCAGAAACGACCACACAACAACATCACACTGCTGTAAATGGGTCCAAGTATAAATCACAAATAATGCTCAGAACAGCACCAAACTTCAGCAACAGTAGAAACAGGGTCCCAGCACATATTTCGAGTTATCAAACATTTGATATCCTTGCCAGCTTTGTTGGAAAAGATAAACAAATCTCACCTCTCCAGCTGCAGGCTCGTTGTGGGGAAGGTGTGTTAGAAGATGGATTAAATTTACACCGGAATATCCCTTTAAAGAAATACACAGTGGACTTGAAGAAGGACTTTCACATTATGTACAAAACAAATAGCATAGTCCCTGCAGGAGGGTACAACATGACTGAACTAGAGAAAGATAAAATATAAGTCATAAACTTACATCCCAGTCAAATATCTGCAGCACCAGAAGCTTTTCAGTCAAAATCAGTGTATTTGTCAGCAATGGGTGAAGTGGAGGAAAGCTTTTACATGCATTTAACTACCTCTAATATATTTCAGGATTTACAGCTAAAACTAGTTTACTGCTTGTCTTCAGGAACATGTTTAAAATAAGACAGTGTGCTTGATGTAGATAATGTGGTGGAGCCCGTCTGTCACTTATGTTGGTGTTAAATCTTGATAACTAGATCTCTGTTTACAGCCCCAATTTTCAATAATCCTTAAACCTGTCTGGTGATTTAAATGGTAACTACATAAATTGTACATATTAGTGATGTCACTCTGTGGCTACGTTGCATTTTGGGTAATGTAGGAATTGAAAAGGTGATATCTGTTCAGTTGTATTGATTCTGATCACTTGCTCAACAGTGTTATAAAACTTCAGTGATAGACTGTTGATGGACTGTTTTAAAAACCTGGCACCTACATTACCCACAATGCATTTTAGCCACTGAGCAGCAATTGATCAGATTGATCAGATTCAGCTTCCTCTGGTGACACAAAAGGCTTCATACGACCTTTAAGGAATGATGCAAAAAGAAATACCTGAGCATCATCATCATCACTATGACATACATGCAGTATACGTATTTAAAGTTATAAAGAGACAACAATTAAACACTCGTTACAAATATTAATATTAAGTATCAGTGGTTTCTTGAAAATGATATTAAAAAAATAAAGTACAAGTTGATGAAGGTCAATGAAAGGGATGTAACTATGTTTTTCTGTGGATGTAGAGTTTAACAAAAACTATGTTTGGCATTGTGTGCTTGTGGATATTAAAGATTAAGTTCTGTGCTTGTGGAATTAAAGATTAAGTTAACTGTGATTGTGCAATACAAGATTGAATACATTTTCATTGGAATTCCCTCAGCTACATACACACACAACTAGACACACACACACACACACACACACACACACACACACACACACACACACACACACTCTGTAAAGGTTGCAGTGGCTCTACAGAGTGTTCTGCCTGTGTTAATGTGGATGTGCATGTGATGCATTTGTAAATGATTCAAACTGAAGGTTTTTTCCCATGTTTTGTTGAGTCTTCAGACTTGAGTAAATCTAAAAACTTACGGAATATGACTTTGAATAAATGATTTTTGTTGCTTTCTGCACATTTTCACCTGTGGTAATTGATGGTATGAGCACATAGCTGCTGCCACAGGTACAAGCACAGATTGTAATTGCTGGTTGTATGACAGCTCTGTACTGGGCAGTCATATTCAACACCTCCACAACATTAAGTCAAATGACTTCAACTGTTAACTGAGAAGATTAAAAATGTCAAACACTGGATGAACTCACAACCATTTTCTTAATAAACCTGCAACATACATGCAGAGGAGAGGCCTCTGTAAGAGCTAAATGACAATACTGCATCTATTGAAAAGCCTTTAGATCACGTCTCAGTTACATAAACTACAGAAAATACAAAGCAGTGCCTCACTTGTTACAGTACACAGCTGTAGTGCGTTACATCACATTGTCCTTGACAAGGTTAAGCACCTTGTTTGGACGCTGGGGTCATCCCGGGACATCAGTTTGAACAGAGTGCAATAATACGAACAGCAGCATGACACAATACTGAAGACTTGATCCAACCAGTCAGTGCAGAAACAGCGGATGAGCTTCAGCTGCAGATTATACGAGTTTTACTGCCTAACGATGTCCAGCAGGCTGAGAGAAACCTGCGCTGACACCTTGTTCAGCTTCTGACAACAAGCTTCATATATCCGACACGTCATCGGCCAGTACTGCGGTTCGTTCGGAGGTGACCTCTGTTGAACCGGCTGTACGTGTCACCCGTTCATCAGGTTGACTCGTGTGTCTGACGGCGACTCTCCGTCTCCTTGCACCGGATTGCGGTAACTGACCGCTCCTGTCAGGCCGGCCAGAGACAGCCGGGCTCGCTTAGTGAAGTGATGGAGCTTCATGAGAAAATCATCATTTCCAACGATATAAATGAGCGGGTTTATTGCGCTGTTTAGACATGCCAGGAATCTGCCCACCTGATGTGCAATGTAGATGTCGTCGAAGCTGGAGTGACAGACCCCGTTTAGTTTCAAAATCCTGGTGCTCAGGTTGACATTCCGGAAGACGTGGTAGGGGATAAAACAGATGGAGAACAGGATCACCAGGATCACGACCAGCTTCAAACAGCGCTGCTTCAGCAGAGGGTTGACGTTGGCTTTTTTGGCAAGAACCACAACGATGTGGCCATAACAGACCAAAATGATAACCATGGGTATGACAAACCCTGTGACGGCCCAGCCGATGCTGTAAGGCAGGTAGGCTCTGATGAGGTCGTTTGAGGTGGTGTCGAAACACGAGTCTTGTGATTTTAGATCATTTTTGTCGAAGAACATATCAGGTAGGATCTGAATGATGACGAGCAGCCAAACCAAGGCGCTCACAGCCAGTGAGTGGCGGCTGCTGATCTTCCCCATCACTCTCATGGGGTGCACGATGCCCAGGTACCTGTAGATGCTGATGCAGGTGAGGAAGCCGATGCTGCCGTACAGGTTGAGGTTGAAGCAGAAGCGGGTCACCTTGCAGAAAGGCTGGCCGAACTGCCAGCGGCTGTTCCGCGCGTAATAGTCCACGAGGAACGGCAGGGTGAAGAGGTACAGTAGGTCGGCCACCCCGAGGTTCAGCATGAAGATGTTGATGTTCCCGATGTTGTTCCAGCCAGTGCACACACTTCTCAGACCCCAGATGTTCGACAGCGTCCCGACGACGAATACAATAACGAACACGGGCGGCAGAAAGGTGTGCGTAAAATTCAAGTTGATGTTCTCGCAGGCTCGGTGCGTGATATTTCCAGACATCTCTTGGGTTTCCATGGGTTAAAATCTCTGTTTCGTTCAGAGTGAACTTTTTAACATAAGTAAAACATCAGCTGGTTCATACTAAGCATCTTATCCGGAAAATATGCGTCCAAAACAATGCTGAAGTGAATATGAAACTAAAACGTCCGCCCACTTCCCTGTCCTGTGATAGTTGAGACACACACGACGAGCTGTTCACACATGCTTGGGTTTATTCCTGTTAAATGTTTGACATCATTCCTGCCTGCACCGACCCGCGGTACTGATGACTTTATACAACGGAAATATACAACCAAGTTACTGAAGTGTCACATGGACATCAAATATCAACTTGGTTGGCATTTGATGCTGCACTCACACACACCCTCTTGTCAAACACTGATTATATAATAACATTTACAACAAGGTGGATTGTGTAATGAAGCGCACGTAATAAAATCCCATTCTATGAATATA